>JAJHUR010084390.1:0-63567 GCA_027495735.1 Lutjanus campechanus
TCCTGGCTTGGAGCCCCTCTGCTCAAAAGCCAAGTGTCAGGAAAAATGGAAGTAGGTCCGAGGTGATTGCCTACTTTGCCGTCAACTGTGCAGCTGATGCGTCAACTGCCTGCAGCACACACTGGAGAATGCTGGTGTATTTTCCTGTCTTAGGAGAGGATTTTGGGCATCCTCTACCCACCTGACAGAGGCGGGCCAATGGAGCTCAAGGACAGGGGTGTTTTAGGGCAGAGCGAAAGGTGTGAGGAGAGGCAGACATACATCAGGGAAGGAGTGATCTAACCTTTAGGGGGACTTTGCTGTGCTCAGCGGAAGATGAACATCGGCTCAAGTGCTTATCTCTCTATGCTGTTCTGACGGGCCTTTAGAAGAGAGGCATGTAAAGAGTGTTTGGGCCTATATCTGGGAACGTAAAACAAGATTCACCTCACATCAGTTCTGAAAAATTTAATTTAAACCAGATGTATAACCAAATGTGTAACTAACTGTAGTCTTGAATATCTGGTGTTTGTAAAGAGGTAATCCATTAGAGGGATTAACACATAAGAACTGGTCTCTGGTCCACACTACAACAATGACAGCACTCGGGGTCACTGAGCTAAATCAGCAGCGGACCCCCCGGTCTGAACCTGAAGAAAAACACACTGCCATTTCTTAAAGGATACATGCAGACTGAAGGGAGAGCTCTGAAGTGCTTAAAGAGCTTTGCGGTTTCACCTGACAGATCTCATTGACCTCAATCTGAAGCTGGTTAAGGATCCTAATCTACTCACTTTCAATTATCTATGCAAGCGCATGTTAAGTGTGTGTGACTGTGTGAGCATTGCACTGCATCTCCCCCACTCATACAGGAGCTTGTCGTCTTGTTTGTCTCTTGTAAAGCACTTTTGTTTAGAAAATTGCTCTGTAAATTAAGCTTATTAAGCTCTTTTGTGGAGTCAACATCAGTAAAGCTCCCAAGTCATTGCCAATGAAAACACATCTGCAGATTGGCAGTGGTAGAATGTAACTAAGTACATTTACTCATGTACTCTACTTAAATACACATTTGAGGTACTTATACTATCGAATACTTCCTTTTCATACCACTTCATATTTTTACCCCACTACATTTCAAAAGGTAAATATTGTACTTTTACTCCATTGTATTTATTTGAGAGCTGTAGCTACTAGTTACTTTACAAATAGGATACATATGAGCTTATAAATATGATAATAGGTTATATGTTAAACTGCAAAGTCTGTAAATTAACAAAATAAAAATGTTACTTTCACATTAAATGGATAGGTTTTTTTTCTTTTTGAAGTGCAGTTGTATGAGGTACAGTGAGGCACAATTTCCATCACTTTGACAGTCGTCTCTGACAGGAAAATGCTATCATAAGCCATTGTATTGCACTCTCCAAAGCCATCAAAATCCTGGAAAAAAACAGACATTTTATCTCGCAGAACATGGGACTTGTGGTCTACTGATGCCTGAATTGGTTAGTGTGTTTGTGTTAATGTGTGTGTCACATAATAACGCAAACTAACTGACTGAAGCAGCGATAGACAGTCTTCCCTGCTCTCTTCTTAACCATTGGATAAAAGCCAGATTTTAGAAAATAGTCTGTCCTGCAGTGGTTTGACTTTTGAAAACTAGAGCTGATAAAAATGTAGGACATTGTCTCAATATGTGGGACGCAGAACAAGGGATAAAAATGCTAAGGTAAGGTGTCCCACATAAGGCCAGGCCTTAGCTCACTGATGGGAAACAAAACAGAACCTCTGTTATTATAAAATATAGAGCTTTAATTTATTAGTCAGCAACATTGATGAGGAAGAAAAAGATAGTAATTTTTTACAAGTCATTACAATAACATCAACTGTGCATTGTATCATACATTACTTTACCTCAATGACCCAGAGCAAAGTCTGCCAAACAGAGAAAATAAAATAGATGCACGTGTTTGAAATATATGCAAATTTGTTTTGCAAAGTTTTTGAGAACAAGAGAGAAAGAGAGACTGAGAGACATACAGAGAGAGAGAGAGAGAGAGAGAGAGAGAGAGAGAGAGAGAGAGAATTTAAAATCACAATGTGACCTTTCTGTACTTTCAGCATTTCCCACCATAAGAAGGTTTGAGCACATCTTTCTTGCACTGATAGTATTTCCATATTCCCACGACAAGAAAGACATTCACTGACATCCACAGCAACATAGCATTTTAGACAAATACCGTATACATACACTGTACATGCCATGCACAATGAAAAGCCACCTTCTGAAGATTTTGGTACATGTTTCTCTTCAGGTTTGGTGGTGATCAGCTTGTTAGTGGTTGTACTTGTGACATTGTTTCTTTTACTGTATGGAAGTTGCTCAGTACAAACAGTTTTATATGAAGTCTGTGGCACTAATGATAGCAGGATGGCACTGCACTGGACTGACAAAAAAGTAGCTGTGAAAGCCTTGGTTCTTTAACTGGCTGATAGAGTAAATACAGCACCAATTAAAGTAGTCAACTGACCCTTCCTAAGTCCCGCCCCTTTTTGCTCTGTGCTCCAATAACAGTCGCAAGCTTCATACCGAGTGGACCCTCAACCAACTGTCTCCTTTCATGTGCTTGTCTCGGCTCGTCTATGCTGAAAAGAAAATCAAATGTTTGGGATAGTTAAAAAATGTTGCTGGGGGATCTGTAAAAATGGCATATAGGCTATATAGTCACATGTAAGTTAGCTAATTGTAGCCAAATTCTAGATAACTGTCTAGCTAATAATTGATGTAAATTAGATCAGAAAACACTAGCTAACTAGTTAACTAATAACTAACATCCCCAATGGGAAAATTCGTGTAAACGCCCACTCAAGTTGGAACAACAACTCAGAAAGTCTGAGAAAACTTTGTAACATGAGTTGCTGTTGATGTCATATACGCAGAAACATGGTGGATGAAAGTAAATGTTTGGTTGATGACTTTTTAATTCAGTTATTGCATATCAGTGTTATGCACATATGTAATTTGTCATGATGTAGTAATGTGGTAGGTTGTGGGAGGTTGTAACTGTTTTTTCCACATAGAATGACCTAGATTATCTGGAAACATTATTCATTAGCATTAACCCTGATAACAAGTCAGGTAGCTTATGAATGGATTTAGCATCATATCATACCCTACCCTAACCTACCATACTCTTAGTCACAGCCATGTTGTTTTTGCTGCATGACTTACAGATGAACACACCAAAGTTGGAATAACAGCTTCCCATCTCAGATGCTGGGACCATCCGAGGAGCTGCCATCAGTGCAGGAAACAGGAAAAGAGAAAACTGACAGAAGTACCAAGCTTGATCTACTGACATTGGAGCACAGAGTGAAAAGGAGCAGGACTTAGGAAAAGCCAACTCTCAATCACTGCAAATCAGCACATTTGTCACTGTAATCTAAGAAGTGTAGACTTATTACTTGATTAATATTCACTTAGTGAAACCAATATTTAGCATGAAACTGGCAGGAATGCAACGTTGGACAGCTAAAAATAAACCTTTGAGCATACAAGCTGCTCTGCCTTATCTGAATATACTGCAAATGCCACAGATACATGTGAAGTATTTACTGCTTATCAAGATTACCAATTTGGCAACAGAAGGTGCTTTGTCTCTAATATTTTTTTTATTTATCACAAACTGTCACAAACTCACATATAGCTGCCTGCTGGAATTTCTTATCTCAAAAGAGAAAAGAGAAGGCAATGTTATATTTTCAGCTTTTGTGTCGTTAAAAGACCCTTTCCCCCCCAAAAACAGCTTATCACAAAGATCACGTTTGTTAAGGATACAACATTGAGATGTGATATTCACATATAAACAAAACAAACACTTGGCAGCAACTGATTTTTGGAAGAATTTGGGCGGGTGAACATCATTACTTGAGGCCAGGCTGGACCACAACATGAAGGGAGAGACGTCTTACCTGCCACAAAGGGCCTTTCATTAACTTGTGACTGTTGCAGCTGCAGTCTTTGGGCATTTCTTTTTATCCTTGCATGTCCCAAGAAATGCCGTCATCATTCTGTCAACAGCTCACCGTAAAAAAAAAAAACAACTGTCTGCTTTACAGTAGAGTTCTGGTGAAGAAGTTTAGAGGAGTTCGAGCGACTCGACTTCCAGCTTAGACACTGAATACTGCCTGCAGTCAAGTGATCCAACATGGTCGCCGTTAACAGTTCATGAATACATGTCCATCGGTCCTTTGTCCATGTGTGGATAACTCCCAACATCCTGGGTTATTGTTGCTGTTTCTCAAAAACACCAAACATAAAGATATTCTCAACATAATAACACATTGTAATAAACAATAACACTAACAATAATATAATAATAACAACAATATTTGCACAGATTTACCTATTCACAAAAAAACATGTTTTCTAGATAGGTACAAAGAATTACTTTTTACAACCTACAATAAATATTGTGTATTTTTTCCAACAGTTACATAGAAACTGTTTGATGCTGTTGCTTTTGGTTGCAGTTATCTGTCTCGTCCGTTATGATAATTTGATTTTTGTAACTGAGTCAGTGTTTAGGAGGACGTGTGAACAGGTAGACTGGGGGGTGTTTGAGCATGACGAGGTGTATAATATCCAGCTCCTCATGTCTCAGCCGGAGTCGTTTGCTCATCATGATGCCGACGATTGCGAGGTTTCTTCTGTTCTTTCAGCTCCTTCAGGCTTTTGGCTTTGTTGTCCCCGAGGCTGCCCTCACCAAGCTGCCAGTAGTCCTGGCAGTACTGGTTGATCAGGCCCATCTCCGGCTGGCTCAGGATGGTCAGCAGGTCCTTATACTGTCCGGCGCTCGGAGTCCAGGCGCTGGACTGCAGAGGAGGGAGGGCAGGGCTGCCTGTTTCCACCAACACACTGTTGACCGTGCGACTGGAGAGGACCACGAGCTGCAGCTTGACAAGCGTGTGTTTGAAGTTTTTCTCTGTGGATGTGCACTGGTAGATGCCGCCGTCAGAGGACTGCAGTGAGCGGATCAGGAGACCTTGTTCTGTTTTCAGGATGCGGCCCTCTGAGCGAATCTGGAAGGAAAGACAGTGAAGATGTTAACACTAGAATGACCATGCTAATTTATACAAGCAAAGACTTTATTTAATTATAATTACAAGCTGCTGGCAACTGACTTTGCATAAATGCACCTGAATTTTCATTTTTAAAATATTTTTCATACAAATTATACAAAAGGCAAAGACAATATGATAATTTCTACCTATCTGGGCCAGAAATTGTTCTTTTTTTTTTGCAAGGTTTTAGATACATCTTGGTTGCTTAGCAACTATCATTGTCTCTGTCAAAGATACTCAGCAAGCGAGTTCAATGAATTTTCTTACATTAAAATACAAATAATTAGACTAAATTGACTCTAAATTATCCCAGCACCAATTACTTGCTGATTTTCTTGCTCTCAAATTTTGACACAAAGTACTCTTACTTACTACAAATAGCACTGTGTTCAACATTTTTTTGTTTTGTTTCTTTGTACAATAAAAAAATACACAATAACTGACAAAGACAACAAAGAACCACGGCAAAGCAGAAGCAACCATCGCAGCTGCATACCCTACAACAGTTCCTCATTCTGAGTTATTTTAGATTAATATAAAATTTGAATGGGATCACTGATGGTTATCACCCTACACAAAAATACTGCTGTGAATATATGCAATCATTATGGTTTACTATATGCAATGGCATGCACACTTATAAATGCAGAATTAGACTTTACTATTTATTTAATTTTTTAAGATATACTTACAGAATAAACACATTAATCCCCTTATTGGGGATTTGAAATTCAAACAGTCATAATGACCACTCAAGGTAGTTCTGTTAGTTTTGATATTCCTGCACTTTTAGTTTTAAATGTGATATTTAAACACTTTATTCATTAATTTGTCTTCTCCTAGCTCATATAGATTCACACAATAGGTAAGTTTTACTCACCTCTTTTCTCCTGTCACTGTTTTCCTTCTGCAGGTGCCACTTGAGAGACATATGAGGAGACCTGGCCTGGCACTCCAGGAACGTAGTGCTGCCCTCCACCCCATACTGAACCGTCTCCAGAGTATTTTTATTGGCTATAAAACAAGATGTAGAAGGTTTGTTGTATTATTCCTAATAAAATACATAAAACATATACACTAGATGGTTAGAGATGGATGGAACACACTCAAGGAGAAATAAATTAGAATAATAAGCCAATAAATAATAAAAAACAACCCTCCTTTTTTTATTTTAGTGTCATGTTTTTTTGTTCCCAAACTGTGTGTACTGTATGGGCTTAATACAAAGTCATCCTGATACTCACTGTTAGAGTTATAACCTCTACATTGGCGGATCGGGTTGCCGTACTTCACATCCTGTCGACGGCTCCGTCTAGAGGAGTCAGATCAACAAACCAAAATGACAGGCTTAACTTCAACATATTTTGAAAATCCTATGTGGTAAAGTTGTAGATTAAAATGTTATACAGGAAACACACAAACGAGTGCTGTATCCCATGCATGGCCTGTCTACATCATCTTAATCCTCACCTCTTCTGTGAGGATGAGTATCTGGAGCAGGATTTGCCGTCCCAGGCGCAGTACGGGTCTCTGGCCAGACAGCAGTCAGCACAGGCCTCCCCGTACACGTCACAGCGATGGAGAGCCAGGTGGGTCACCCCCAATACTGACCCTACATACAGTTGTTGCTATTTTAAGAAAAAGCAGAGGTAAATATCAGTAAATAAAATAACCAGATAAAAACATTTTGGGTATCATCTTCATTTTACAGGTCGGTAATGATTTTTGTTACAGAATAATGATTTAGGTTTTGAAACTAAATGTTGGGACTCAAAGTAGTTTTATTTTCATTATGATGGCTCTTCCAAAGCTGGGAGAGACCCATGATATACATCTTAGGCTCCAAGCCTCCCCCTGTTATTATTTATGTTGTATTGTTTAAGTTCTTTTATACGTGCTACTAAATTAGTAAGTCAGTCAAAGTAACTTACCCGTTTTGATGAAATCTTCATTGTGGTAATAGGTGTGGGAACCTGCAGGTGTTATTCAGTGTGTTAGTATTTTTTGCCTCAGATAACAAACACACTATACATAAATGTAGAAAAAGGACAGACAGAGAAGGAGTAAAAAGAATAACAGCAGACCTTGAAGACTTCCACCTCCTCTAAGACCAGCTCCTCTGTCTGCAAGTCGTCTCTGGGCAGGACAATCACTTTCTGGACTGTCCCCCGATCTGTAAAACACAAGAGAGAATATTAAACTCCAGCCTTGTTGATGTTTTGAACAATGAACCTTTGACCCGAACTTCATACTGAGGCTGCACTAATTTAATACATTTAACTAAGAATATGTGTTTTTGAAAAGGAACCGCCATGAGAATTCCCCAAATTTAAAACATCTAGAGAGAACAAAGACTAAAAGACTTACACCTGACAATGAACTTCAACCTGTACAATGATATGACAACAATTAGATCCAGTGTTGCCAGATTGGGCAGTTTTGAGTCGCATTGTGTGGGTTAAAATGGGCTTGGGCGGGTGGACAGGATGTGGGATAATTTTCCATGAGTTGGGCTGGTTTTTAAATACATTGAAATTACAGTATACTAAAAAATATAATCATAAATTGTAGTCATTAGTTAAGCAACAGATCAGTCACTCACAACTTTGATTTGACATAATTTTTATTTATTCTGATAAGAGGAGAGATGACCATCATTACCACCCACCTGCAGCTCATCCTGTGAACACACATGAGCTGTAATTTTTGTGAATCTGTATGTACTTCTCTCTCTTTCTTCCTCTCTCTGCTCTCTCTCACTCTTCATGATTAAGACTTTGGGTTGTTTCAAAATTTATTTTGATTTTGCGCTGTGGGTTAAGGCTTCAGAACACTGACCTGTGCCCAGGAAGAGCACCTCGTAGCTCCCGTCAGCAGCTGTCACTTGATCCACTGCAATAGTGGTGAACTCATAGTCCACGTTGGTTCTGACCACCAGGGGGCGCTTGTGCACTGGGTATACAGCGTTGTACATGGTAGGGTGGTTTCTCATGAAGTTGATCACCTCATCTGGGTAATCCTTTGTGGATTTCATGTTGGGGGTGAAAGTGCCTCCAGGACACTATTGACAAAAAGAAAACAGATCAAACTGTCAAACCTGCAATTTACCAAATTCCTTCAGCAGTAAAAACATGTTGTTATAAAAAGAATGACAGATTTTTATTGAGTATTGCTCACAGTGCCAGGTCGTGGGTAGGGGATCTTCCCAGTGTACGCCACCCACTGGTAGTTGGGCCCCTCCTTGTGGGCAAACGGCCCGTTGAAGACCATACGGATGTCAGCCATGGAGTAGACACACACTGCGGAGCCTTTAAACACAGATCTGTAGGAGGGCGGGCAGGCAGCAGAAGAAGAAGAAGAAGAAGGAGAAGAGGGGTGAACACACAGACAGAGACAGCGGCTCGAGGATACAGATTAACTCACTCCCTGAGATAATTACTACGGCTGTTCTCTGTGGCTGCTACAATCTACTTCCTTCCCACGTACTCAGTCGGCCTCTTACAGGAACGCACTGAAACATCATGATGCACAAACACACTCTGAAACCGACTCAACCAGAGTCAAGCTGTCTGACACACTGACATACAAACACCCACGTCCTGCAGAGAATCGCCAGAGCTCCAGCTCTGGCTGCTGTGTGGTGGGTGTACTATGTTTGTAACTCCTGTCACGGGCCTCTATCATTAGCACGGCGTGTGTTTTTATCAGCTGGCTTTAAATGTGCCTGATGCCTGAGGAGAGGATGGAAACAATAACAGTATTTGTTCCTCAAATACATTAATCAAGATGTGTTTATTATGACTCGGTGTGCTCCTTTCCCCTGAATTTCAATTTACACGTCTGGCTGGTTCCTGTGAATTTTAATGCTGTGTGCTGAATGACAACTTGCTATCAAAGCTGACCTATAAGGAACTATAGGCTCAGGCAGTAGCTCAGAGGAGCGCGACTCCCTCTGGGCTCCACATTCACAGCACTGTTTTTGTCTTTGTAGCGTGAATCTGACGGCCCGTACGCAACGCAGCATTTCAATATCAGAGAGAGCTGACACCTCCAGGCTGCGTGAGAATGAAGACAAACTGCGGGAGGAAACCAAAATACACCTTCCCTCCAAACTGCATGAAAGTTAGAGAGTTAGAGGAAGCTGTCAGTCACTCACCCTGAAACTGAGAAGACTCCATAGATGACAGGATTCTTGGTGTCTTGAGTTGGCTGGATGTACACATCCCCTATTAAAGAAAGACAGAATTTAGAGTCATTAGTCACAGTCACAAACTATGAAAAGCAGTAGCATCAAAAGCAAAAGTACTGATTCTACAGGAAAGTGGTATCTGTGACTCACATGTTGTATATAATTATATATAATATATATATATTTAGATCGTTATTTCAGCAAGTCATAAGCCCGGAGGGGATTGTGTGTTTGGTTGTGTGTGTGATAGTGTTGCATCTGCCTTCTTTCATAGGCTGTTGCAAGCTCACTTTTAAAGCTTGTGATTTATATGAAACAAATAAGTACTAATACGTACAATATTTCCCTTTGAAATGTAGTGGAGTAGAAGTATAAATTATCAGTTATATTATATATTATATTATACTATATCAGTTATATTCCACCCCTGTATTTCTAATGAAAAAGGCAGCCTCAATAGCACCATAACTGTCATGGTGAGCAGTCAGACAAAGAAAACATGGTATATTAAGTAAATATTAGTGTCTGTGTTTTATATCATCATCCCAAGGCTTCACCAGTTCCCAGATCCCACCTGGTTCCAAACCAAAGTATTTGTAATTGTGACATATGGAGATTTTTTGCTTCCTAGGAGGGGGGGCAGTTTAACTTCCTCATGAATTGTGGTTAGCACAGCCTCAATGAGATCCTCAGTCCAAACTCCTCCAATGCTGAACCTACAGTCTCAGGGTCTCAGCAGGGAATACAAGTGAAATAGAGATCTCTGGTGAAACATGACTTTAATAGGAGCCATATGCATCCACTGACTGTGGGGTTGAGGCAGTTGTGAACCCTGCGTATCCTCTGATGGCTTAATGAGAGAAAAGTGCAAGGAAAAACAATAAGGAGGAAGAAAACTGAAATAAATTTAAAGTCAGGGTGAGTGGAATAACACATAGAACACATAGGTCCATTTAATGCTGTGCATCAATTGAAGAAGGAAAGAGCTCAGGTCATTTGTTTTACATGGCCTTGAAAAGACAAGGACAACAATTATCTGTGGTTAAAAGTCTTTAGAAAACACCAATTATATTAAAAGGACATGAAATCATACCCTTTCTTTTATAACTGAGGTTCTTTTTCATGGCTATCTGTGAAGCTAGAAGCAAGACACAAATCTGGCACACACTACAGTAAGAATGTGGAGCCGCTCACTCAGATTTATCTCTCAGATATCACCTGAATGAACATGAGAGGCAGCATGTACAAGAAAAAAATGTTACTGTAATAACATGTGATTTGATCTGTGTGCCCTTGGCGTTGTCTAGAGTGCACAAAATAAATACGAGGAAGCTTAAATTCACATGGCTTGTACGAAAACATCATTTCTGACTCCGCAAAGCTGCAAAATCAACAAACTGTCCTTTGATCAAGAGCTCGAAATCATTTCATGAAAAGGTCTCCTTGCATGCCAAGGTATGAAAATGACAGGTAATGGCTGCGTACTAAAGCAAAAATTAACTTTTGGCAAACAAAGTAGAGATTCATAACCCATCTGACGCCAGTTTGACAGGCCTTTTGGCTACAGATCGAGAGAAGAAATAAATCAGCAGAGAACTGGAACAAGTTGCGTCACAGCAACTTTTGTTTCTGATGTGTCAGATCAGATGGGGTGTTTGAGGCGCTCTCAGCGTCATGTTAGCAGAGAAACATCTCTGATTGCTGTAAGCATAGAAAGAACACACATAGTGGAGATAAATAAGGTGTTTTTGAAAAGTAAAAACATGAGAAACAGTGATGCACCCAATGAATAGTCACTGGATGGAAGAGCGACTGTCAAATGACTACAGACAGTGGATCATCAGCTCCTTGAGGCCTGCTCTGGTTCTCAACCTTTTTGAGTCACAATCCCTCAGAATAATTAGGTTGGTGTTCGCAATCCCCAACCTGTCAGTCTGCCCAGGACTGTTAAATGATTATTGTATAGCACATGAAAGCTACCAAACACACTGCCTCTATTCTGATGCAAATTATATCACTGGTACAGGTGTTATAATGTAAAAACCGTGGATCAGGACCTCATTTCCCATCATGCTTGCTGGAGTAGTTTGTTAAATTTGTTAATTTATGTTACAAAACAGGGCTGAGCCAATGGACGATAACATTGCCCATTGTGATGGCTGTCAGTCATTGACCACTGTCAGGCATCGACCACTACCACCATGCATCGCCATTTAAAAGCTCTCTGTATTTGAGGTAATGTGTCCCCTCAGAGTTGCCATAGAGTTGTTGCCTACGTTCTGTTCTTGACACTTGGGAGAGAAATGAAAAAGAAACTGTTGCTGTTGGCACTGGTCCAATACTCAGTATTAGTATCAGTCTGATACTGGCCAAAATCACTGGATCAGATATCTGAAAAAACAGAAGTATAATCCGATAAGATCATTAGTCTCAATTATTACATAAATGCTTAACTAAACTTACATTTAACCTAAACAAACTTAAACTAACAGATTAAATTGACTTAATTTTGAATGTTTGGAAGATGCTGACCAATCAAAAATGCTGCTAAAATTCAATGTGTGGAAAAAGTTGAAATAAAAAGAAGCAGTAGTGTTGCATAACTGAGTCATTTTGCGGCCTATTTATTCCTTCATTGGAGAGAATATTTGTTTCACAGATTGGCATTATGTTTTCAGATGGCTAGGTTAAGAAAAGCACTTCCAAACAAATGTATTAAGGGATTAGTTGTTCAAGACACGGAAAAATATGGTATTGGATTGGTATCGGCACTGGCAGATTGGGTTGTTGTATCAATATCGGTACTGGACATCAAACAGTGGTATCGAGCCATTCCGGGTTGAAATGTCCACTTAGAAGAAAAACAGAGAAAGACAAACAAAAAAGCAACAACAAAAAGGACCTATGTCTCCATATACAGTAAAGAGATTTAGGGATTTGTGGTCTACAGCGACAAAAAATAACTCAATGAAAAAACAATGTTTCACTCCATAATTACATTTCAGAAAAGGCAATAAAACTTTATCGCCCACACATTCATTCTCATTTTTGTCTGGCAGACATTTTCATCTCTCTTGCGCCTGTGTGTCTCTTTATATTCCTCTGCACTCCCTCGGTGCAGCGCTGAATGCTTTCTCTTCTGTTAGCCTCTGCCTCACCATCTGAATCTACTCCACTCTTTCCCCTGAGTCCTCATACAACCACTCTGATGCCTCTGTCGGGCTCCGTCAGGACCAGCAGGACTGGAGACAGAATACATTTGTACCAGACTGTCTGTGGTTGCGGGGAGGACGGCCGCAGAGCTGTGGGATGTTCCACTGCACCTCAGGACTTACAATGACCTCACCATGAGTGCTCATCTCTACTGGAACTACAACTGACCTGCTGCGCTGTGGAGAGATCACTAAAAGTACGGCCAGGCTGACAGAAGAGCGCTCTTCTGTCATTGACGGAGTGCTCTTAATGCGCAACATACATCTGCAATCGGCAAAGCATCATCACAGCAGGAAGAGGAGATGCTGCTATACATTCAGCTCATAGCTGTGCTTAATGCACAATATCTGAGTGAATTATTTAATACAGTCACAACACATCTGAATGAAAACAATTACTGAGAGATAAATGCATGTGCATGTCTATGTGGTGTGTTTAAGTGCAACATTTAACACAAAACACTGTGTAGGTCACATGCTGCATCTCATTATGTTAAGTAGTTTCTAATGTTTTCAATGCAATGCCATTTTGTTCAATTTGGACAACATTGAGTGCCACAAAATTACATTACATGCATAAAACAAAATTACATTTTGTACAAGATTTATGTTTAATGACACAAATTCTCAGAAAAGTGCATTACATTGTAGTTATTCCAAAGTCTTTTTTTTCATTATGTGGCATGAAAATGTATTCTGTGGCACTTAAAGTGACTGTAGACCCACCAAGTGTCACACATGGCACTCCACAGAGGGTAATCTTTATTTATTTGAACTGATTTTCTGCTATTTCTTTAAAAAGCAGCCTCTCAGAAGGCTTGAAACTTGATTGAGCAACATTAATTTAAGTATAACTTGAGTCCATCCAGCCAGCAAATGAAACGGCTCAATTTTACCTTGCAGTTGAAATCACAGTGGATTGTGACTGAACCTGAAAGACCACTATGCCACAAGGGGTATTACAACTACTAAGTTACTGTAAATGAGTAACTTTTGGGGGTACTTCTACTTTTTTAAATCTGTCATTTTACTTCCATGCATTACTTTAGTCTACTTAGTTACTTTTAAAATCATAATTCACTACTGAGTTGGACAACAATTTGAATTAATATCCAAACCTTTCATCTGCATTTTTTGTAGCCAATAAGGATGCATTAAGCATTAACTGTTAAAAAGTAACTAATACTAAAGTAAGTTTTGAGAAGAATACTTTGCACTTTTACCTAAGTATTTGTAACACCAGTAGTTTTACTTGTAGTTGAGTAATATTGCAGTAATGTAACAATACTTTTACTTGAGTAGGCCTACATATTTTGAATGGCACTAAATGCAACACACTGGTCATTTAAGTCTTTCATCATTAAATCTTTTTGTGAAATCAGATTTTTATTTCCAGTGAGAGCACATTTTTTTTACTCAAATGGAGCAAAAAACCAGTGGAAAGTAGTGAAAGATTTGCTGCTCATACCACCAGTCATTCTAATTTCAAGGATACTATAAATCCCTCCTTAATCCTGTCAGTCATGTGAATGACGGACAGGCCGGGATGATCCGCAGGAGGTCGGACTGATCCCAGCTGCTCATTACTTTGATTACTCTGCATGCGTGTGTGTGTTTGCTTTTCTATCTCTTGTTTTTTTTTTAAAGGACAAATTCTCTGCAAAACATGTTGATGCTGCTTGAAACGATCACAGTCTTACAGTAAGGTTTTTACCTTTACCCACAGGAGCCATGTTGATGTTCAAAGGAATAGACATGTCAAGCTTAACATGCATGAGTCAGTGACACCTTAATCCAAAGCTGCAGCCTCCCTGTGATTCTTCCCACTACTGCTGCACATAAGCAGACACATGCTGCTGGAGATGCCGCCTTGCTGAGTGTGTGTGTGTGTGTGTGTGTGTGTGTGTGTGTGTGTGCTGTTGGCTCACATACTGCAGCAAAATCTGAGTAGATGTTAATGCAGAAGGTCTTAAAACTGTAACATCATGGTGAAAGTATGCACAGCAAATGGAGGTCAAAATGTGAGGAGAACTAATAAGAAACTTGTTGATACTGAATCTGTCAACAAGACGTCCATCTGGAGGCCTTTGTTATAAAATGAAGTTACACGCTCATGTAACAATTCTCACTTTCCATCTGCGAGTGTTTCTGTCAGGTCACGTATTCATTGTATGCTTCACACTAAGCGCTCTAAGCAGATGGATTAAATGTTCCCTGAGTTGTGGAATACGATCTGTAAAAATCACCACATTAAGTTTAAAAAAAAAAAGAAAAAAAAGCTATTTGGTTTTGAAGTTAAAGGGTAAGTTTGCTATTTTTCAACATAGAAAACATACTTTCCCATGATTCTGTGTCAAAGTGACTAATGGGGACAACAATTTTTGAAGTTGGTCCAGCGCTGCAGCCGGCAGAAGCAAAACTAAGCTTCAATGTAATCCCTCTGGCCAACTGTGCACTACCAAAGTATGTCCACTACAAGTGCTTATTTTTGCCACTGAAAGACTCAGATTGTTATTCCAAGTGGCTGACAATGTCATAGAAAGGATCCCTACAGAGACTGACCTGTTTTTAAAGTGTAAGATATTTTATGTAATGTGAGTAAAATATATGTTGTTTAACCAGAAACACTTGTTTTACTTCATCACCTACTAACCAGACTCCCTTTGCAAAACTGTAATTTTACCATCCGTATTGTCATCTTCATTCAAAATAAAATCGCTGAAAAAATTGTGATTCATCTTTTCACTCTTCCAACAATCAGCAAGTCTAGTTTGGTTGAAATGAAGCCTTTATTCACCAAGGTTGACGTGAAAACATTCTGGCTCCATTTCTCCCCACTGCTTTTCTTTTGTCTGACCTCCCTCTTGCTCCTCGCCTGATATTTTTGAATCTAACTCAATGAATTAAGGGTTTATTTCAACCAAAACAGAGTTGGTGATTGTTGGAGCAGTGGAAAGACGAGCCAAGACATTGTTGGTGAGTTTTATTTTGTTTCTTTGGAGTTTGAATGATGATGACATTCACAATGTTAAAGTTGCAGTTTTTCAAAAGGAGTCTGATTTGTTTCATGACAGCAATAAAACAGCTGTTTATGGTTTTAAAAAAGGTTGATCCTTTCCATACCATTGTTAGACACTCAAAATAACAAACTAAGCCTGTCAGTGGAAAAAACAAGTACTTTTTGTGGACATACACTAAAGGTGCACAGTTTCCCGGACGTATTACGCTGTAGCTTTGTTTCACTTCTGATAGCTGCAGCAATCTCACTCAATATTGGACAAGTTTTAAAATTTGTTGTCCCCATCAGTCACTTAGACACAACAACGTGGGAAAAATAAAGTCCAGGCTGAAAAAGTTACGCTTTAACTTTTAGATCACAAACACAGACTAGTAGAGTGTAAATGATCAACAGGTGGTGGACACAGGCCTGGTGAGGGTTTAATGTCTAGTGATGAAAGAAAATGCCAAAGAGGCTCTGAAAGGCCCAGCGATGGAGGGAGAATCTTAAACAGGGAAATTCAAACTCACTTAGTTCATCAAAGTGTGTCTCAATGCCGTCAGCTCCGGGGACTGAGCAGATGAGTCGAGCTTTCAGAAACGTGCTCCACTTGTTGACCAGACAGCAGTGTCCACCGTCATCGTTCTGTTGAGATAAGGTACACAGTAGTCATCTATCCAGCTGTGCGGGAAGAGTCTGACCAACGTCTGACTAACAGCTGTTTGAAACAACCATCCAAACTAACTGCACTGGGTCTGTTGTTATTGGACTTGTATGAATAAAGATCAGCTCTGTGTTTCAGCTTGGCCCATCTGCACAGGAGGTCAGCCAACTTTTACTGCTGAGGTAAAGACTCAAGCCCTGGGAAAATGATTCATGGGCTGCAAATCAACACATTTTACAGAGTCCAAATGATTTGCAGAGCTGAATGACATACATTTGGCATCTCTCTTTATCTACTGTAACATTAAGTAGGGGAGAAGTCTGTTTCTAAAGTTTTTTTGTGGTCTTTGGTAAAAGGGTGACATGTTTTCATATCTTTCTGAAACAAAAAGTCATGCTTACATTGTTTTTAATAGCAATGCTGGGGACCAGGCTTTAGGAAAGGTCAGCTAGTTCACCACTTTGGTCCAGGCTGAAATATCTCAACAACTATTGGATGGAATGACATGGAATTTTGTTTAAAGATTCATGGTCCCCAGAGGATAATGCCTACTGACTTTACTGATGCCCTGATTTTTTCCTCTAGCGTCATCAGCAGGTTCACATATGTCATTTATGAATTAAATATCTTGATGGCTGTTGGATTGATTGCCATGAAATTTGGAAATCATATTCAGATTCCCTAGAGAATCAATTTGAAAGACTTTGGTGATCCTCCAGCAGATAAAGCTTCGCCCTTAAATAAATATCAGTCAGTGTCAGTGAAATATCGCAACAACTTGGCACAATATTTTGTACAGATGTTCATGTTTCTCAGATGATGTCTTGTAGGCTTGGGCAGTATCAAGGTATTACAGCATACCAGGGTATTAAGACACCCTGATGGTATGATTTTCATGACAGTCAAAAATACAGATGCTCCTCTTTCTATTAAACACATATGGAAATGCTGAATTGAGGTAATGTACACATGCCACAAGAGGTCAGTCTCTCTACTGGTGGACAAGGCAGCGCAGCCAAGAAACATGGTGTCACAGATAAAGTTACTGGACTAACTAGTACAAAAGAAGAATGCATGTTTGGGAGTATTTTGGGTTCACTTCTCACAATTAAGATAAGCCAGCAAGCCAGCACTACTGATTGGTAAGAGTAGAGAGTGATGGTGAATTTGCTCGGGGGGAGGAAAAGGTGAGCAGTGAAGCTGTCGGTCTGGCACTAAATGTACGGTGTCGGTTCAAGTTTGTCAATGAATAACGGCTGCAGGTTCTAAGACAAAAACAAAGATCCTGAGATTGTATTGTTTCCCAAATGCAGAAATAGCATGATCTGCTTCATTCTATCTGCAGTGGAGTAGAGTTGAGTTGAGTCATCTTACACAAGTTTTACACAAATCCCAGTAAACTACCTCAGTAAAATGTCGGGAAGGTATGAAAGTATGAAAAAAATACCACCCAAGTCTAGTGAATCCTAAGGAGTTTGGTGAACTCCTGACATTTATACTAGCACCATCATGAGGTTGACTTTTCTAGTTTTTATTGAAATAACTCCACATATATGACAATCTTGTGTAAAATGTGGTACAAATATTCATAGTCTCCATAAGATAAATGGCAAAACTTCCCCAATCCCTTGATCTTTTATCTCACACCATTCTCAGGTCAAAGGTTTCTGTTTGTTCATGGACTCACAGGTCAGTCAGTCTCTAAACGCTCTCTAAACACAATCTCCCAACCTTTGTTGCTAAACCTGGGTGGAAACAACTAGGTGGCCATTTATATTTGGGCGGTGACATCTGATGAAAACTAAACTGTGATCAGATTTCATCTGATGAAATCCAAACCATGATGGTGAACATGGCAAACATATCTGCTTCACATCAGAAGAAGGCATCATCATTGTGAGCATGTTAGCATGCTGATGTTGGCATTTGCCTCAAAGCACCGCTGTGCCTTAGTGCAACCTCACAGAACCATGAGCATGGCTGTAGACTTTTAGTGTTGTTATATATAATTCTTGTAAATTACATACTTCAGGAATGCATTGTGCAACCACAGAAATGTCTTGAGAGGCATTTTTCTGAAGTCCGCATACGGATGGTTTGAAGTTTTTGACTATGTGTCATTATTTGTCTGTCTTCAGTGAAAAACAACACTCCAGGCCACAGCACTACACCGCTGAGTAAACACAGCTCTGGCTTTGTATGGATGTCTGTGCATGTATACAGATGTGGACTAAAGTAAACTCTGCCGCTCAAACATTTCATCCACAGGAACAAAAATAACAGAATGCTTTCCAAACTTAGCTGTTGAGGCAAACAGCAGAGATTTTGTTTTCCGACCGGTGATTGGTGTGCCTTACAGTTGCATGCTCAGCAATTACAGATGCTCATGGGGAACTTTTTCTCTGGGCTTCTAAGAGACTAGGAAACAGGCAATGGGCTATAACTAACCACTATAGAGACATATAAACCTTTCAGCTGTGATGATCAACACGAGGTTTGCTGACTGGTGTGATAACTCACCAGGCAGATCCGCCCTATCCTAGACTGGGTCATGGGACTCTGGCCCATCTCAGAGGCTTTCTCGCGGAAGAAGAAGTAGAGCTTGTCATCATTCTTCTCAGCGCTGTCTGGGATGAGGTGTGCATGGATGAATGTGGGATCTGTGGAGAAGAAAGAAGAGATGGTGAGAGCATTAGCAGCTTTTCAGTTCAAAATGTGAAGACTTTACTGCACCGCACTTAAAAGGACAGGAAAGCCACAAGTTCTGAAGCCCGTTCAAATCTACAAATCAAAGCCTCAAGTGGACTCGTCTGTGGACTTCAAGAGAGTCCAGTTGGGGTGCAGATTCCACTGGAGTTGATTCATAACATTACCCTTAATTTATAGGAATATGACTCTGATGGCGTTAAAGAAAGGAATACCATCCATACATATACATATACAGAGCATGTTTTTGATGTGAATATTATAATAATCAAACAATCAAAGTAATCAAAGACATATCAACGTCAGCCTATTTTATTTATCATTTATCAAACGTGTTCACATACGTGTTTCAAGTCCGTTTTCAAACAATACTCAAATACTTTTGGATGGATAACTTGACGTGATGACAGTGAACATAGCACTGCATGTATGACTGTAAGTCTCTAAGGACTCATACTATGAGTATAAAGGGTGAAAATTTGGATTCAGGCACAGACATCATTTAAATTGCAACAGAGGAACTGGATGAGGCAGACCTCTATTGAGAATGATTACTGCTCTAACATAAATAATAGTAGCCCGGGGCCCAGAACAGCACTTTAACTAACCCACCCCTTATTTCTTCCTAGTGACAAAGCTCAATATGGCATCACAGCGTGCTCCCACTGGCTGACTTACTGGGTCATGGATGGGCACGCAACACAGGGTGCCCCCCTCGTTGTTACCAACCAGGTTCCCAAATGAGGACAAACCAAAAGTAGGAGGAGGGGGGTAAGCAGGAACCATGACATAGGGGGAGGGGAGATATCCGAGGGATTCCACATGGCTGATTAGCAGGACTCAGGTGTCCCGATTCAATGTACCACTACCAGGGGACTGTTGTCAGGGCAACAGGGTCAGAGGAAAATCTGGGAGCCAGCAACACAGGGGGAGGCCCTGATTGGTTTGGCAACATCAACCGAAAGCACCCGACCAGCATTTATAACGCTGTGACAATCATGGTTCATTAGAGAGTGGAGGTTACTCTGAGTCATTATTGACATGCAGTAATTTCCCCCTGCTACTACACTACTGACCTCACGGTCAGACTCCACAGGCATGCAGGCAACAGTTAGCGTAGTGCATTTTATGCTTCGATCATGTGGTCATGTGGAGCAGGATGGAAAGATCAACAATCTCATTCCTAGATGACACGGCTCTAGGAACGGACGATGTGCAGGGCAGTGTGAGAAGCAACATATGGTAAGTCAGGTGAAACATTACAGCGATGCACTTCAGGAGCTGAGGAATAAATTAAAAAACAGCCTGGAAAGAGATGAGTGAAAGAAGAAACAATGCTGGCTGCAGAACAAGCCGTGAGTTGAGACATTACCGTTTAACCATCTGGAGTTGTACTGATCAGTCCTCATGGCTGTCTGCTTCCCCAGCGTACGGAAGATAGCAGAGTCTGTTCCCATGAAGTCAATGTAGACTCCTGCGTACAGCTCTCCATCTGTCAGTCACACAGAAAAGAAGGAAGGGTGAAGTCATGACAGGTGAAATATTTTCAGGTTAAAGTAAAGAACACGTTGTCTGACACGGCTGATTGGAACTTCATTAAAAAGTTGCATCATCCCTGCAGGTTTCATGAGAATCACACTGAATGCACGCACAGCAGCTGTGCTTAAAGGTTTCTACTCTGCATGAGAATTATAATTTCTTTGTAATTTAAGAAAAACACGCACAGAGTGCCAAAATACATCATACTTTAAAAATCTAATCTAAGCTGGTCCAGTAGAAATGTCACATTGGGGGTTGACCCTACAATTATATTGCAATCATACTTATATTATGCTCATTAGACCAATCAGTAATTTCAGTGGACAGCTGGATTTACACCACGTAATGTCAGCTGGATTCATGTTGTCAAGGTTAGGGGTCAATCAGAGCTCGACACTGCAGCCCTTCAGTATAACCTCCCCATCAGGCCTGTTAGTGTGATGTTTTTAAAGTGTCACAACTCCAAATTTTAACAAAATTAGACCCTGGATCATCACGTCTGATGTCAGACGAGGTCATTTTTTCTTACTAATTTATCTTATATAAGCCAAACTTCACTCGTTGGAAAGCAACCAGACGCCTTGAGCAAAATCAGTACTTTTACCTTACAGAACTCAGAAGTTGCTGGACTACCGCTGCCTCAATCAGTTAGTTTATTCGTATTATTGTGTGACTCTGAACAAACCTTTTCAAACACTGAAATCACATATAACACAAACAAACTAACAGATTGAGGCAGTGGTAGACCAGCAACTTGCGTGTTCTGCGAGGTAAAATTCCTGATACCAGCAATGGAGTCTGGTTGGTTTTGAGAGAGCAATATTTGGCTTATATAACATCAGAAAAGGCTGTCTGATGGTAAAATAAAACATTGAAAATGTTCTAAATACAGGTTACACTTAAACTGATATTGATTTTTTTGGGGGGGGCAGAGCTTTTTTTTTTTGCTGTTTTGTTGCTGACCCTGTCCACAGCAGTATATTGATTAGATTCCATGCAGGTACTCTTCTCTGCTTCTCCAAACTGGGGGTGTGCTGACCGACACTGTTGGTAATACACTGACTATCAATTAATGCCTCATACAATCACACTTCAAATAATCCAAACTATCCCTTTAAGGGTTTAACTATCTCCTGTAGTGATATTTTAAGCAGGGAAATGAGAGATGGCAAGAAGTAGTAAGTGTAAACAATAACTCCTGACACCTAAACCAGGGGAAATCCAGCTTCCTCTGTTGTCCTCAGTGTGGTATGTCTCCACCCTGCTGGTTATGTTACGATGACCTGTAGCTGATTTTCTTGGTGTTACAGTTTTGCTCGGGTCAGCTGGAATTGAGCTGAAATAACGTGGCAAAAGAGAGTCTCTCTCTATCTTTCTCTGTCTCTCTCTCTCTCTCTCTCTCTCTCTCTCTCTCTCTCTCTCTCTCTCTCTCTCTCTCTCTCTCTCTCTCTCTCTCTCTCTCTCTCTCTCTCTCTCTCTCTCTCTCACACACACAGACATGCATGCAGGTCAGGAGGTCACTGATGGTCAACAGCCATGACTGACCACCTGTAAGCTGCTGACAACAAAAGACCACCCACTGACACAAGAGCACACACCAGTCCCACAAAACAAGGGAACATATTGATAAAAACATGACTGTGCTAGACCTGAAAAGATTTGCACAAGTCCCCCCCCCCCCAACCTCTAGCTGCAGCTTCCCAAATTTGATGACTGTTGGTTGAACAAAACAAGCACAGCTTTAGATGTACAAATGTGCTACCAGTCCCCCCCCCCCTTTTTACCGCTAAAAAGCCATGCCACTGAAATCCATCCATACAACAGTGAAAGAATTTAATCGTTACACTGCTATATGATTACTATTGATGAAATTCACAAATTCATGCTCGAGCTAGCCAGCTACCTCAAGGTATAATTGGTTCCCACTGTGTTGGAAAAGATTAGTTGACATTCATTGAAGGTAGCTAATATTAGCATAATCAGGGTTTCTGCAGGTTTCAGCAACTTTTTAAGACCTCTTTAAGAACATCCTGAATGCACTTTAAGGCCTATTTCACCTACTTGCTGCCAAAAAAAAGGTATATAAGAATATATAATTTCTTTTAACTAAAGTTAATGCAACTTTATAAAACTAATGTTAACTTAATAACTTTATAATCATAATTAAACAGTTATTGTAAAAACCACCAGACCGTTTCAAAAACAGAAAATGAGCATGAGCAGAAAAAGGCATATTGCAGAACCTCTTTGTTTTCCAGTTTGCTATTTAAGGCTGCCTGCACACGTTTTATAAAGGAAAAAAAAAAGCAGGGACTTACTGATCAAAGCAGAGACGCTGTTAAGTTTGGGGTCATACGGACATTTTCCTTTCCCAGAATCCACTTTACCAGGTTCAAGACGGAAAATATATTCCTAAAACAGTAAAGAATTAGGAAAAACATCATTAATAATTTCTGTGTTGTTGTTTCTCATTTAGTTACAGATTTATTGTGTTTGAGGAATCTTTTGTTGGGTGTGTGGGATGGTTATTCTTTGAATGCATCATGTACAAGGCACTTTGAGTTAAAAGCAGTAGCATCAAACGAATAACGTGATCAGTTTAGAGACACAGTAACAATGACGAGGTGCGAGCTGTGACCCTACACGTGCTGAAAAACAGACTCTCTCGCAGCACTATTGGATCTGCTGAGGGGAACAAAAAGCACACAAAGCCAGTTATCTGTGAGATGGAGAGGTGGAGGAAAATGCTGAGAGCAATCCAAAACTCATCCACCATGCTTCTGATGTTAGTGGCTCAAACAAGAATTCATTATTCCACAGTGCAAGAGGACATCTTGAACATCTGTGTCAACACTGGGTATGTCTACATGGAGGTTTGTCAGGCGCTTCAAAGCTGCCTAATGATGTCTGACAGGTAGGAAATATGTGAGGGAAAGCAGAATAATGTCAAAGCTGCAGTTGTAACCCGTTCTTGGATATTTTTTAGAGCATCGGCATAAAGTATGACTCAAAAATGTGAGTGTGGATTTGGAGAAAAACATAAATAAAACTTTAAAGTGATAACTACAGGAAACAACTTTGCTTATTTAACTGTGAGCCTTTTATATTGTTATCTTAAAAAAACAAAATGAAAAAAGTAAAGACAATAAAACTCAGTTTTCAAATTATTATGTTAGGTGATAGTCGTATTACTACTTATTACAGAAGATGGCAGTCGACACACCCCCAGTTTGGAGAAACACAAGCCTGTAAGCTAAGGAATGTACTGATGTGGACAGAGTCAGCAGTACATAGTGATCTAAAAGAATGTTAGTTTAAGTTTATATTTATAATATTTATAATATTTTCACCACTTGATCTTGCTGTCAGACAGCCTTTTTTTGACGGGAAATTATCGTTACATAAGCTATGTATGGCTCCATCCAATCCAACCAGACTCCACTGTCATTTTACCTCGCAGAACACAGGAGCTGCTGGTCTACTGCTGCCTCAATCATTTAGTTTGTTTGTGTTATTGTGTGATTTCTGTGATATAAAAGGTTAGTCACAAAATACCACAAACAATATAACCGATTAAGGCAGGAAAATTGCTCTTTTTGCAATAGGTGTCTGGTTGACCGTTATAGAGTCATATGTGGCATATATTTTTTCTGCTGTTTACCCTTACCACAGCAGTTCACTGCTTAGCTTTCACGCTGGTACTCCTGTCTGTTTCTCCAATCTGGGGGGAATGTCAACTGGTTTCTATTGTGCGCAATACATTGACTGTTGTAAATACTCAAGAAAGCCCCTCTTCAAATAATTCAAACTATCCCTTTAAGTATTTTTCTACAATATTAATTTTTAATTCAAGAGTTGAATAAACATCCAGCTAATATCCTGTGTGGGTGTGCTTTACTTGACTGAAACCTGATTGGTGTACAGATGAGTCTTTTGACAGCTACAGCCCCATCCATTTCAAACCAGTTAAGGCACAAACAAAACCACAAATACAGACACATTTTTTATCAGAAAGAAAAAAACAAAATCTTTCTGACTTTGCAAGAAAGTTTTGTGTTCATGTTGGAGCCCATCGTTCATAGTAAGAATCTGATAGAGGAAAGATGTCTTCAGGCTCTTTAAAGTCTCCACTGGCAGGAGAAAAATATATTTACAAAGCATTCTCTTCTTGTTGCTGCTGGAGAAAAGCAAGTTTTCTACATTTGCAAAAAACAAAAACAAAAAACATATTCACAGTTCATATTTTCATATATAGGGTTTCGGTGATTCTGCAATTAATTAGGCTGTTTTGCCATCTGTGAAAACCTGAGATGGAAACAGTACTCCAGGTGGGCACCAAACTTAAAAATTCCCTTTAGCCCACCTTCGCCTCCAAAGGCTCTGATGTAGAACTGAAGTCTGCTGCCCGACTCGTTCTCCCTCCAGATTGCGGTGCCTGTAGGTAGTGGGAGCCCTAAAACAAAGACATGGCACAGTGGGCCACCTCATTACAACATTCGACAGCCCAGAACAAAGTGAATTTGACCTGATGGAGACCATGACGTAGAAAACGGAAGAAGAAAAAAGGAAAGTGCAAAAATGAAGCACCGGAAAAAAGAAGCACTTGGGTTGACGAAGACAAACAATTCTAAAAAGTGGAAAAGAAAAATGTGAAAGTGGGGGTCAAAGTAGAGTGAAGAGAACCCGGTGGGTGACATTCATCATTTAGTAACCATGTTGGATTAGACTCGGTGTCATGCAAACACAGCTGCAAACTCCATGCATAAACCATGCAGGCAGGAGAGAAAACAGAAAAGGAAATGCAACAAAGTGAGACAAGCAACAATTGAAATAATGGTTTACATCTAGCAAAATCAAACAAAGTGAAGGATAGAATAACAGAAATATATGCACAAAATATTTTGTATTGCTATTGGTCTTAAAGGGATACTTCAGATTATTGGATGTGGTTGTATGAGGTACTCATCTAGAGCCAGTGTACTGTACAGTAGAAGGTGGTCGGCACACCCACAGTTCGGTCAAAAAGAGAGGAGTACCAATATGGAAACTAATGAGCTGATCTGGATAGAGTCAGCAACAAAAGGTATTTTCCTGCCTAAAAAAAAAGTCCCCCTAAAAAAGATTAATACCAGTTTAAGTGATCGCTACATTTAAAATATTTTCACCACTTTACCTTGCGAGACAGCCTTTTCACGACTGAAACTGCCGTTATATAAGCCAAATATTGCTCTCTCCAAACCAACCAAACTCCACAGGCAAAATCAGTCATTTTACCCTGCAGAATATGGGTGTTGCTGGTGTACTGCTGCCTCGATCTGATAGTTTGTTTGTGTTATTGTGTGACTTTGGTAAATGTGAACTATCCTTTTAAAACACCAAAGTCACACAATAACTAAACAAAATAAACAAAATAACAGATTGAGGCAGGTGTAGACCATCAATTCCAGTGTTCTGTGTAGTAATATTGTAGATTTTGCCAACAGAGTTTGATATCTGACTTATATAACTTCGGTTCACCATCAGAAAAAGCTGTCTGATGGCAAGGTAAAGCAGTGAAAATACACTAAATATAGGGAGCACTTAAACTCAAACTGATTTTTTAGGTGGACCTTTTTTAGGTGGCTAAAATACCTTTTGTTGATGATCCTGTCTACATTAGTTCATTGGTTAGCTTCTGTGGTGGCACTCCTCTGCTTCTCTAAAATTGCGGGCATGACCGTCATCTAATGTAGGTAATACACTGACTGTAAGTACCTCTTACAATCCTACATCAAATATTCTGAAGTAGTCCTTTAATCTCCACTAAACTAAACAGTCTAGTATGGATTTTTTAACTTTTTTATCAAATTGCACAGTTTTTTGATGTAGAGCTCAACAGATTGACACAAACTCTGCAAAAGGAGCTCTGAACTGGCGCCCAAAACCCAAGAAAAGTGATGCAATCCATGGAACAAGTTAACATTTAAGTGTAAAAACTGGGAGTTAACTGGGAGCTAAAAATGTGTGAAGCCCTCTGTGTATATTTCGGAACAATTGGTTTCTGTTTACATCTGAAAAAAATCTTTACAGTGTGAAGTAACATAGCATATGGGCCTTCGGGGAGAAGCTGAATGACAAGAGGCGGACTGACCTTTACAATGAAATCTGAACCCTCCATTTCAACAGTGAGACTAAACAGGCCGAGTGCTGAATGTAAGTGTGTGGACTGACTATAGCCGGGCCGGCAGCTGCTGCAGCTCTGCGTGGCCATCGTGCTCGAGCGAGGAAGGGACGGAGGGAGGGAGGGAGGGGTGAGCTACAAGGCTGATGATGGATGAGAGGCTCCATCAGTAATGATGGCCTTTCAGAGGCTCTCAGCCAGCAAGGAAGACAGGCCACAGGCTCTACTGTGTATAAACAGGTGAGGGGGGGTGGAGGGACTACGAGGTATTTGCTATAGATATACTGTCAACGTGCTATTCCCAGCGGTAAGAGAAGATTGTTGCCTCAACAATCTCTAAGTGGTGGCAGTTAGGTACCTCACCAACAGCAATTTTGCAATAATAATAGAGATCCAGAGCGGACTGGCCATGAGCTTCTTTCTTTGAGTCTCCCAGACCGTGAAACAGCTCAAATCGATGAAAAGTAAGAGGCAGAAAATGATGGAAGAGAAACAGAGCCCATGAAACTGAGGAGCAAGAGCAGAAGGAGGTTCTCTGACCTGAGATTGATTGACAGATACGGTTCTTAAAAGAAATGGAGAGTGAAGGTCAAGAAGTCTCCATGGCTGCCCGGGCTGCATCTTTGGTTACCTGTGACCTGCGTCCTCGGTCCACATAGGTGCAGATGGGGTTGTACGCGCCTGTTCCGCACACATACAGGTGGGTCCGGTTCCACGGCTCAATCAGACGGATGAAGTTTCCACATTCCCCCTGAGGGAGAGCAAAACGAAACCCAGCAGTATTAGAGACTTAGACTGGGCTGCATCAACAAAGATTAATTTAATTTAAGATTAGTTCTAATCAGACTTGAGAAAAAATAAGTTTAACACAAGTAAATCTTAAATTAAAGAGAGCTCTGTTGCACAATTAAAAACTTCCTGCTTAGTAAATCCAAGTTTATTGATTTAAACCAAAATTAATTAATCTGTATGGCTTGTTTACCGAAATTAAAATAAGCAAAAAATTAATTTGAGAGTGCTTTCAAGACCTAAAGGTACAAAGGAGGATAGGAAATTGTGAACTTCCTGATGCTCTGTATGTCACTAGTTAACTAAAAAGTAAACAAAATGTTTAAATTTGCTAGCTAGCAAAAAAGTTAAAATGTTACATTAATTGCTAGCTGGCCAGAAATGTAACAAAATTGAACTGTTTGTTGCTAGCAAAAGTTAATGAGCTTAATTAGTCTAATATTGATGACTTGGCAGAGAAGCTCTAATTTCTCCTCCCTTGAGAGGACTTGTTGACTGAGTCCAATATAGCCAAAGCCTGGAAATGAGTTAGCATGTAAGCACGTCTGGTTCCCTTGTCTCAAAGTCAGTGTTTTTGGATTGCTAACAAGTGGCTAAATGAAACTAAAGTGGTTGTCGGGGGACATTAAACATCATCATGCCAAATACTAGTCACTTACTAGGTTAGGTTAGGTTGCTTTACAAACTACATTATCTCTGTAGCACTCTGTAGAAGATTAAAAAATGGACAATATCACAGTGAAGAAAAAACAAAGACTGCCTGGCAGCAACTGGTGGACTGTTTTTATGGGTACACTAGAGTGAAATAAAGAAAAGATGCATCATAAAACTCAGCTGGGTTATGTTTCTCTCTTAACTCTCTTTGAAGAACTTGATTATTTTTTCTCAATCCAGCTTGAAAAGGCAGCTATTTAAAATGTCAAACCTGAATGTAACCTGAATGTAGGTTTAGAGTAAAAACTAAACTAAACTGAGGTTTAAAAAGAGGCTTAAATTTAATTGTTCCTAATTTTAAGCTAGTTTTAAAGTTTGTTGCATCCATGATTTAATTAAGATTTAATTGCAACCCACACTTAATTTAAAAAAAGAAATCATGAAATGCAATGGGGGGGAAAAAAGGGTTATATAACACATAATGCCCCACTGATGGTTAATAACCCCTCTGCCTGGCTTAAAACCATCACATCTATCATTTCCGCTGTTGGCTGGCTTGAGTTTGGCAGCTCTGTCTGCTGGCTCTGTGTGTCGGCCTGGCCCGGGCTTCACATCAGACCACACTGTCAGAGGGAAAAATGTTTCCAAACACCATATAACTGTGTGGCAGAAACCAAGAAAAGCAGTGCATCTCAGCTGTGAAGTGTGTTTGCTGAGGGGATTGAGGGTAAAAACCAATTCAGTGTTCTGTCAGACTTGAGAAACATTTTGGTTAGACCAAACAGGACTGTTGAGTGAAAATTTTGTTCTTTTGAAGGGAGAGATTTTTAAATCCAATTAGGGTTTTTTAAAAGCCAATTTAAAGATGTGCTTGTGCTGCGAGCTTTTTAAAATCTCATCATGAACGTGATCCATTTAGAATTTTGATTATATAAGTGGTAAGAATTCCATCCCTGTCTCTTAGAAATTACATTTGTAGACTATATTACTAAATTGATTTCAAAATTATGTTGTGGTGACAATGTAATTTCTGGCTGGATTATGTTACCAGAAAACGTTTCTTTGAAATAACAAATCAATATAACACACTGGAGCCGCTGATTAGAGTGGACAGCAGACACCACAGTCCAGTGTTCGTATCCAGACTCCTGCAACCAAATCACTTTGGTGAAGGTAAGGAAATATTTATTATGATCTTGGCAACAAAAACATTTTGTTAAGGTTAGGGAAGGATTGTCATTTCAGTTAAGTATTAATTAATTTATCTCATGTCTCAGGTCACTGCTGACTTTTGAATTATGCTGTATTCAATACGACTGGATAACATATTACAAAATTGCCTGTTTTGGCAAAAAGAAATACGTTTCCTCATCGTACTAATATAATATAATATAATTGGAGAGCAGTTTGTGTGTTTTTGCATTTGTGTGTTTGAGTGTCCCATCATTACTCCTTTCCACATCCACATTCCTCCAATCCCCTCCAAACTTGCACCCAAAATGTTCTGGGGGCCAGTCTTTGCTTATGGTGTTTGTTATCTATGTTTTTTATTATTCCATTTTTAATATTAATTAAAAACTCTGCAGTTTTATTTTAGAATCCTTTATTTTGAAAAACAGATCTACTGCAACTCTGAAGTTCCTGTTCCACAATACCACACAGAAGAAGAAGAGAAACAAAAACATTAATGTCTGCATCGGGCATGCCCTGAAAATTTGTTTCTTCACCAAGATGGGTGTGTTTTTGCAGGACGTACAGTGCACCCTTGTGCAAGCTCTGAGTCCATCTCAGCCCGAGTCCACATCCAGTTTTCTTTTCATGTTAGTTAGTTTGGTACACATAAAGTAGCTGTATCCCAGTCTACTTTATAACCTGTGTGCACCTTTGTAAGTATGCAGACCAAAAATCATTATACATCGTTTTGGTTTGTTACAGTACAGGCTAGTTATGTTAATAAAAAACATATTTCAGTTTCATTCCCTCGAAACGTATTTCTCAACGACAGGGCTGAGAATTTAGGCGAGGGCAATACTTTTCTCTTTGGTGTGCAGACAAAGAGGTGCTGCTGGTGAAAAACAGCTCTGTGATTTCGAGGTCTGCAGCTTTCTAATCTCTATTTTTTTCTGACCAGCTGTCCGCCTTCCTGGTCACAAATCCACCCAAATCAGAACTCAAAGTACAGAAGTGTACAGGCTGATGATATCTGTTCAGATTTGTCCGTCAAGTCGGCTGCTAGTGACAGCTGGCCAAAAAGAAAGGATGTACCAAGCATAATAAAAAATAAAAAAAAAAGAGAAAAGATTGTATGCAGGATGGGGGATGAGCCATTTTTGGCAGATCTTAGCAACACGACAGATGCACAAGTCAGAGGTTTGAGAGGATGTGTTTTTGTGTGTGCGTGTGTGTGTTTGTGTTTGTGCTGTGTGTATTATTCAGCGCACAGTGGTGCTCCCCCACAGAGAGCACAGTGGGGATGATTGCCTTTGACCTCCTGCCTGAACCGACATCCCCTCTGAATTGCTTTTGAATTGTCATCATCTGTCATTCCCTAAAGAGTGGCCACGGTTGCCAAGACGTCTCCCAGTAGCCAATTTTATTTCTTATTTTAGTGATGAAATTTCAAACCCACCTCTGACACACACACACATACACACAGAGGCTCATACATGCACACACGAACATACAGAGGCCAATATACGATGTAGCCAGAGGCGGTGAGAGGCGCGGGTCACCAAACACGCATAAATGAACATTCCAGTTGGATAAACAGCAGCCCGCGCTCTCTACCAGCAGGGGAGAGCAGGGTTATTAGCCACAGTCTCATCACCGGCTCCTGACATGGGTGAGATGAGTGTGTGTGTGTGATTCGGGGGGGTCAGTATGTGTGAACAAAATCAAAAGCAAAGGATCTGGTTTTTATATGAATTTCAATGACGAGTTTCTTTGTGGGGGCTGCACCAGCGGTGGCCGTGTTTGAATGTCTGAATCCTATTAACACTTCAGACACGCCTGTGGCTTCCTCTGGCTAATTCATGTCTGGACAACACAGGGTGAAATAATTACTGTGCAAAACAGAAAATTAGATTATATTAAGAAATTAAATTGAATATCTATGATATGTATATGAGATATGTGAATATGTTTTCGGCTCTAAATGAAGTCGACTGATATGTTCCAAGTTCATGCTGGAGCTTAATTGGTGGCAGCTGTATGCAATCAGCAATCAGGGACGCAGAGACAGTAAATAAGAGCTTCACAGCAAGTCACACATTAGAAGGAGCTTTAAAATGTCCTCCACTGACCTCAGTGCCATATTCAAATCAAAGCAGTCGCCAAAAAGACACACCCATGATTCTTACACAGGGGTATCCACCAGAGTAAATGATGTTTAAATGTGCAGCAGGTTAAAAAGGACGAAGGTTTGCCAGCTGTGCTTTATCAGCTGGTACATTAGGGGTCCTGTTATTCCTGCCTGGCCTGTATGAACACATACAAAATATTCAGGGACTTTAAATTAGGGCTGCAACTCATGATTGCTTTTATTATTGATTAATCTAAAAGATGCTAGTAGCACCCAGGTTTCAGTAGCCAACAATGCTATTTGCACCCACTTGGCAGAGACAAAACATCTTTTCGTAAATGTAACCAAGTAATTTTGTTGCCTAAACCTAACCAAACTTTAGCTGAAAAGTGATAATAATTGATCATAAAAAATGAAAACAATAACCCAACTAAGTCATAGGAGTCAAACCCCAGTGCCTCAGGCCAGGAATTAAACCCCAGTCTCCCAGTGGAGAGTCCTGTCTTTAACCAATTCATCCACCACAAGCTCCTGTCTACAGAGACTTTGTCGCTCCTTATAGCTAAACTAGTGGACCAGGTGTAAATAGCCAAACAACTGTGTGTGATTATTTTCACCAGGGTGCAAAGAGACTCTTTATCGTTTAGTCCATAAAATGTTAGAAAAGAATAAAACAAACAACAAAAAAAAACACAGGACACTATCTCCTAGAGTCTTATGTGACATTTTTAACTTCCTGTTTTGTCCAAGCAACTATAAACTATGATCTATTTACAATAACATAAATATAACAGAGAAAATCGTTGTGTCTGAGAAGCAGGAATCAAGAAATGCTTGGCAATTTTACTTAGTAAGCATGATATGATACAGAATGATTACTAAATTCTAAAAATTGTTGGACATGTTCTGTGAACTATCTAATTTTCACTTTTAAACACTTTAAAGTTGGCCTGAAAACATGAGTGAAGGACAATCGGGTCTGTAGGCACTGAGTTAAAGACACTGAGCTGTTTCGTTCGTAATTTCTTGTATGAACTGTCTTTTCTGTTGGTGTTGAAATTGCTGAGGGTGTGTGTCCTGTCTCTTATACACATCTAGATGTGTATAAGAGACAGGTGTAGGGTTTTGTTTTACTATGACAGGGACCACTGATGAAAATGAACTACAGTACAAAGTATTATGCACTGTCCTTGCTAAATAAATAAATAAATAAATAAGCACTCCATTAATTTAATACTATTTGAATACTTACATTGGTGTCTTTCCCTGACAGGACACATTCAGTCTTCCTCTGGGGAGCAACAGGCCAGTGGATCTGACAGGGAGAGATCAACAAGCTGGTCACATGTAAACTTGTGTGGGGGCTAAATCAGGATTATTGTTTGTGCGTGTGGGACGTTGTTTCTTACTATGAGCGGCTCCTTGTTGATGTCATGCAGATCCAGTGAGAGGATGTAATCTTTGCTGCCCACATACATGCGGTCGTGGTCCTCGTCCATGCGAAGGATCCGATAGTCGGTGGAGTTTAGCAAAAAGGAGAAGTGGTGAGCGGTGCCGGTGGACTTTAACTCTGTAAAGAGGCAAAAGGAGAGGAGAAATAAATTGGTTTTCTCCAAGCTGTGCCTATAATACTGTAGCAGGAAAACACACGATGACATTGGGAAACACAAACCACAGACATGGTCTCAAGAGATGTGTGTAGGCTGCTTATTTGTGGCAGAGAGTTGCCCTTTGGTTTGCCAAAGTTCTTCCATTTTTCCAGCACTAGAAGTGATCTTCTCTCAATTTACTTTACTAATCTAAGACACACAAACACACACACATGCACTCACACACGGTATGCTAATGTGGAGTCATGATAGTATGCTAATGATGCACCAAATCTTCCCTCAGACTCTCCTAAAATTCATTTACAGGAGCTGTTTGTTCTTTTTTATCTTTAGCACTGCAATTACATCCTCTCATTATGGGGTTCTGGATGGGCTAAATCTGGTTATGACAGGTTTGACAAAGGCAAGCAGGCTTACAGTCTCTCAAGAGTCAGAACTGAACGGCCGCAGACAAGTAACAGATTACTCTGCAGGCTGCATCTATGGGGGGGCATTAGGTTTTATTTATCTGACCTATATTCAACTGAACACAGTGCAAAGACAAGACTGATAAACTTAAGTGTTTTTTGTAAATATTCACTCATTCTAAATTTGATGCCTGCAACACATTCCAAAAAAGTTGGGAGAGAATTTACTGTTGAAGTTTTGAAAGAGGAATTCTTTCTTGTTCTTGCTTGATATGTGACTTCAGTTGTTCCATCACCCTTGGTCTCTGTTGTCGTATTTTGCATGCATTTTCAGTGAGACGGGTCTGGAAAGTCGTGTACCTGAACTTTTAGTACAAAGGCATTTACAAATCACTGAATTCTGCTTATATTTACAGTGTCTGATTTTTTTTAAAATTGGGGTTTGCAGTATAATAGTAATAGTATTAGTATAACTTAATATTTATCTGCAACTATGCAGAAATACTGGGTTTAAACAGAATGAAGAGACATGCAAAAAAACAAAACAAAGCAACGCAGCATTCGACTGTTGATTTATAATTTGAATGTCAAAGTTATGCTTCAAACTATTTGGTTCAGCCCTAGTTGGTATCCTGAGCTGCAGTCACATAACATAGCTTCCATTACAAAAAGCCAAACAGCAGATAATGTTCAGGAGCTGGCAGCCAAACCCTGGCTTTCCATCACCTTTTCTGAATTCTAATCGAGCTGTGGTGGAGATGATCGGCTTCACTATAATCTCCTCTGGTGAATTCTCCATCTCAGCTGCAGCAGAGGAGATGCCGACCACTCCCAGGCTTATAGTCTCACATAATATCATACATAACACGGCCACATCCTTTCCTCCATATCACTGCTGAAACGATTCTACTATAAAACTTCTCTCCAATGGCTCACATACTGCTGCTCAGGGCACATCGCTGCTGGTGTGTGTGTGAGTGTGAGTTTAAGTTACACTCTGGGTGTGAGGGGAGATAAGTGGAGATCTGGTGTATGGAAAGCAGCTTTTTCTCCCGGTCCTCCCATTACCTCCCAAGCTGTTAGAGAATCTGATAGGAGGTCTCTCTCTTTCTCTTGCTCTCTTTCAAACTACGCTTGGGAAAGTGGAGCTTGAGAAAGTTGAGCCTGCACTTGTGCTCTTCTATTTGCAGAGAAAAGTAGAGGACCAGATAGAGGACCTGTTCATGTTCCACTTCAGTGGGACCAGACAAACACTCCTACTGTTCTCCTCAGCCAAGACTGAGACCCAATGAAGATGAGAAGATGAGAAAGACTTCAGAAAACAGCTTTTCCAGGAGGAAGCAGAAAGTCTCGTTACTTTACTGGAAATAAAAAGACTGCATGATGTTTTCCACCTGCACAACATATCGTGAAATACTGACATGAATCCTCTGCCAGAAAGCCTTTCAGCTGCTGGTGCGCTGAGCTCCCTCAGGAACTGTGAAATACTGCCGTCACGGTGCAGCATCACGGCACGCAGTGAGGTGGATAAGGTAGTAAATAGGAGTAGACATGGCTGTCACCCATGTAATTCTCATAAGTTGCCTCCAAACTCATGCTTTACTATTTGTTCTGACTCTCATGGACAGGGAATTATAGTAGACCTGGGTGTTTATGGACTGTCAGTGAAATCATATTGTGGTGATATGGCTATATGGGTATTCAGTTCATTCTTAAATTCAGTACAGATCTATTAAAAAGAATTATTCAAGGCCAATTTAAATTATGTACTGAGAAAATTAGCTGCTAAAGTTTGTTTTATGTGAGTTTCATCAGTTTAAAGCTATAATACTACATAAAATTTTTTGCAATGAAATGTCTAAAAACGTAAGACCTATGTGAAATATTTTGAGTTGTGTACTTCCCAAAAGTGCGCGTTACTTGCCTCTAGTTGATATAACTTCCACAGAAAGACAAGATACATCAGACACTGAAGAAGGAAGTCCGCAAATGGAATTAAACATAATGTTAGCATCCAATCCAAAGTATTTTAAGTCTGTTATTACCTCTCTTTAGAAGGCTTTTCATTGTTAGTGGCAGAGATCATCATTCCCATGCAGGATTCATATTACAGAAAATGATGCATGCATGCCACATTATTATTTTTATTATTTTACTTCATTATTATTAGCCTCACTATTTACTTTTCGGCATTCTTTTATTAAAAATGCGTCTGTAAAGCAAAACATTAATTTTCAGTGTTTAACGATAGTGGATCAGTTGTAAATTTTTCATGGAGCAGCCACAGTGAGCTGTTAAGTGACAGATTGCACGCCTCTAACTTCTCAGTACAGTCACCACCCAGCTCTTTTAATTGTGCCCTGCTATGGTATTAAACACACAACTTTTATGTTCTGCCACTAGGGGTCTCTCTCACATTGAAACAATAACAAAAGACATAGTTTAATGATGTCGTGAAGTAGCGTGGGATCATGGGAGTTGTTTTCATTTAACAACCATCTTTGCAGTTACAATGCGGTTACTACAACAACTAGCGGCTAGGAAACGCACCCTTGAATAAATTACAGATTTCTCTGGGTTTGAGTATTATTGGAAAAATTTTGGTCACATGTTTTGAGACATTTTAATGTGGAAATGTTATGTATTATAACTTTAAAGACTACTTAGTGCTCAACATGAAATCATATCACAGTTGCATATTTATTAAAAATTTGTTTGTTTGGCTGCACTGTAAACTGATGCACCAAGCTGCTTTTTTCTTGTCTTTCTGACAAAGTAGCTGCTCAATAACTGTTTGTCATCATATTAAATGGCATTGTTGTTACCATCAGTAAAGAAGGATGTCGCCAAATCAACTTGAGGTGAAATTTCAAGGATTGTAACTTTAATCGATATCAGTGTCAACCATATCACCCATCCCTGTGGCAGAGCACATTCACGAGTGCAGTGAAGTAGGACATGGGAGGAAGTGATGACAGCAACATGATGAATCACAGTCCCACTGGACGTCCTAACAGTACACGCACATACACAAATAGAAAACATCCTAAAACTCCAATTCTTTCTCCATCCCGTCTCGTTTTCAGTCCTTGTCTGCTTGTCAACGACACACTCAGCCAGCCAGCTGCTCTGTCAGGCCCAGCAGTCGGACGATACTGGAGCTTAAGGGACACCAGACGTCACCAGCTGACATCCCACATTTATCACCTCTGGACTCAGATTCACACTCAGGGGCATCTGAACGGTGGCGACTAGCTGTCACAAGTCCGACAGCGGTTATAGGTCAGTGAAGAGACAGACAGGCGAGACAGAGCAGACAGGCAGACAGACAGATAACCTACTACGTTACGAATCAACATTCATCAGGACAGATTATCAGTTAACACCAACTGACTTTTGAGTGTCTGACAGCCTGTCATCTTTCTTCGATTCAGGATCACTGAATCAATATCTTCATATCACTTTTGGAGCAGCAGACCTAATTTCATCCTGACAAAAATGACCTGAATGACCCACATATCATAAAAAACAAAACAAAAACCAGCAGCAACTGAGGTCCAAAGTGAACATTCAATTGGAGAGGATTATTTACTGATAAATAAACTTTCCCGACAGTTAACAAAATACACAAATTGGGTTCTAAATTAAATCAAAATAAACCGTGTGAAGCACTTTCAAAATAAGATAATCATCATCTTTCTGAAAATGTGCAGGCTGCAATCATACCCAATTGTGTTTTGGTCAACTTCAGTCAACAACCACCTCATTTTTCCAAAGCTAAGTGATATTGAGAGACAACTGACACAGAATGGAAAGGATGTCTGGCTGTGTTTGCTAAAAATGACATTTTATCTTGAATCTTGTCATGGAGGTCTGCATATTTCTGATAACTGATTATACTTTACTAGTAATGAAAACAGTCAGTGGGTGTTAAGCTTAGGCTCAGCACAGCATTCAGGTAAAAGAGTAACACAGTTGAATGTATTAGAAATGTAATTTAAGAATACGAATGTTATTTCAGGTGTACTTGTACCTTTATTGCTTTTATTTTATTATTAATTTAATGTAGAAAAAGTATACTAAAAAGTGTACTTTTAAGTGGTATTTCAGTGTACTTACAAGAAATGCACTTTATGGTAGGTGTATTGTAAATTAGTGTACTTTCAGAAAGTATACTAAATTGCAAATACATATCAAGTAAGTTACTTTATTATTGAAAAGTATATTTTTTTCAAGTCCTCTGTAATACACTATTAGTGTGCTTTATTAACATGTGCTTTAATTTCACTTCATTAGTATTTAAGTATGATTTTAAAAAAAAGTGCACTTCAATACAAGTTTATTTCAAGCTATACTTCAGTGTACTTTGAAAAAGTAGCACAAACGAGGAAAACTTTAATTTCATTAGTCAAGCAAGTATATTAGTACAGACACAGCCACGTACTTACTGTTCTAAATATACTTGAAGTTGTTCCTCTTTAGCACTGAGAAGTACACTAAATACACTTAAAATTGTGCTTTTCTACAATGTAATTACAACTAAAATAGACTTGGTACAAAAGTAGAAGCAAACTTCAAGTTAACTAATCATTAACATACTTTAAGTATACTGAGGATTAGTCTGATTGCAAGTACACTCAAGTAAATTAATATACTTAGCATATTTATTTTTCACCAGGGTATGCAGCCCTGCAGGATATAAAATTGCATTATAGGAGATCATGATAATGGGAGGAATCAATGGAAGAATTTCCTAACATCTACAGCACAAGGGACTCATTCCAAAGCCCATTTAAAGCCTGCATAAAGACTACAAGTCCTTTCGGCTAATATACAATGACTCCATTATAGTCATACTGTACATTAACTCTACTCATCTTGCCATTTTAATCTGTGAAAATGAAGTGGCAATCGTGCACTCAGGAGAAATATTACATCTTTGCGAGATGAGACATGCTAAAACACATTTTCTTTGAAATAATGCCTGTGGCGTGGTGAGATAAGGAGTCAGGAATGATAACAGTCCACCTCAAAGTGCTCATACGCCGCTCCATTGTCAGCACAAATTCATTTTCTCTGAAACATTCCTGTGTGTTGCAGCTCAGCCTAAATTGGCCGTGCTTCTGACGCCAAGAAAAATGTTACAAAACTAAACACAGCCTTGACATTGTGTTAAACGGTTGACTTTTTACGAGTTGGTAAATTTAGAAATGATAGGGCACAAGTGTCTATCTGGTGTATATCATTGCGTTTCCCAGCAAGGTCTTTGTAATCACTACCAGACACACAGGCAGACAGAGCTGAATTGTTTTCTTCTTTTCAGCATGTGCATGTGGAATTGTCGTCAATTTGTTGAGGATCTTTTTTGTTGGATAAAATCCAATCTGTCCCCACTATACAGGCCCTGAATATGAATGACATCTGCTGGTAAACTGAGCCTGTAGTCTGTCCACCTGTTGATGTGACCCCTCTGCACTGTGGCCACTCTCTGCTCTGTTCTGCAGCCAAGGTATTTAGCCTTTCTGCAGGGCTTCATACCTCGGTGTGCCTTTCCTGGGTCATCCTCAAAGGGACATGAGGGACCTCTGTTTTGTATCTGTACGGAGATGACGATAGATACAGCTCGCAGACACCGCCGCCACTTCTTTTCATGCGACTATCAGCCTCCCAGATCTCCCCCTTCTTTCCTGTGAGTGTGTGTGTGTGTGTGTGTGTGTGTGTTACGGGTGAAAGAGAGAAGGGGGTCTGAGGAAGCAGGCAACAGAAAATCCCACATACCTGCCCAGGCATCCCCGGCATGTTGTCTGAATTCCCCAATCTACTCGTGTTCACATTCTCATAAAGCAGAGGTGTGGCCCCACCTTGCTGCAGCTTGTCTGCAGCCATGCGTGCACTGATGTGTCCCTGTGTGGATTTTCTTTATCAAGTTAGATGTAAGGGCTGTCCTCAACCGAAAAAAGACAACATTTGTTATTTGTTAGAACAATTCAAATTACGTTGATAAGTGACGTCTAAAGTCATGGTTGTGCAAGTAATGATTGTGTTTTTTTCAGTAGCAAATGCGGAGGTAACATGACATTTTAATTTTATCCATAACTTCTTAAGAAGGAGGTTAGGGTGGATGGTTGGTTCAATAACACCACTTTGAAATAGTTGACAAGGGTCTCATTTGGTATCACAATACCAGAATTTGAAACTTCATTGCAATGTTTGTATAAAAAAACAGTACCCGATACCTCTTGTGATTCTACAGCAAAAAGGAAAAACTAGGCACACAGAATATAAGTCACATTTCATGCAGGACAATAAAGACTGAACTGAACTGAAGTCTTGAATTAACAGAGAGCCAGAGACGTGGCAGATCAGAAAATGCTCATGAATCATCTTTGGAGTGATCATGACTCATTCTGGAAGACACTGACAAACCTCTTCAGTTGTTTGGATATGAGGACTCTTGGACTCATTTGTGTGTTGTAAAAGCATATAATCAAAGCATATACCCAAGTGTATACTGAATGTCTGAGTCCAGTATATCTTTTTTAGTGTCAGTGTACAGGACAGAGAGGTCATTGCAGATATCAGAGGGGCTGAAAAGCAGCAGGAAGCCTTATCAGCCCGACCTGTCGCAGTTTTGTGTTTGCCTCCGTTCGGCACCTCATAATCAGCCTCTCGCCACCCACTGGGAGCAGGACTATTGACTCAGAACACATGTCAGAGGAGCTGATTGCTGCTTACCTGTGCCTGTCAAGGACAAATAATTGGCACCAGATTACGTCTTATCTCTGAGCTTCCGGATGCTGTCACTCAGACGCTCTTCACGCTTGTCTGCCACTGATACACTGTGTATGTGTGTGTGTGTACATAGAAATAGAAGTAGAGCTCTCTGATCCTCACATCAAATCAGGGACACCTGTCTCCCACCGCACAAATCAAGAGCAGAGACAGATTGATTTAAGTAGTGAGTTCACTTCCTACGTGGAAACGAGAGATTATAACAAATCTATTTCTGCTGTTTCGGATGACAGGAAAGGTTAATTAAAGCACAAGGGAGTAAAAGAAGCATCTCTGGTTCAACTGACAGGAAAGGTCATTTAGTTTCCTTATTCCACTGTCTCTGGTCTGCAAACCCAACCATCATTAAGTTATACTGTATATCCAGTCATCAGGAGAGGATACAGTGGGATTACATGCCGAGAAGGGAAGTACAAGACGTGCAAGATGCTTCATTTGCTTTCCAAAAGTAATTCCAGCTCTTATACAAAAGGATGGACTGTAGTAAATTACTACAAATAATAAAGAAACTTTCAGTGTAAATTTATGAAAAAAAGAAATATCCAACAAAACTCCAATGCAGTGTGACTACCAAAAGCCTGAGGAGTCTCATGTGAATACTACACACGGCCACGGACAGCTGCCCTCAACGGCCCTGCAGGGCCGCAGGTGAAAGGTTAAAGGACACGAGGGGTCTGAGGTGAAAGCTCATCCCTGGCCTCCTTACACACTTCAGCATAATCAGGATTATCTCTGGGGGGGTCAGGCAGGGTGCCTGCTCCAAGCAGGGTCCTGAAAGAGCAGGGTGGTCATGATGATAGCAGGGTAGGATGGTTTGAGGAGGAGAGCAGGCAGAAGAAATGTCTGAAAGGGGGCAAAGAGCATTGTTGTAGCTGCAGATGTTTAAACGAGAAGTAAATAAATAAATAAATTGAAGGCCTTTTTAATATATGGTATACGGTTGAAGTACATGTTTTGTTTTGTTTTTTATGCACTGGTATTGGAACTCGGTATTGGCCAGTACGCAAAGTTCAGGTATTGGAATCAGTCTCGGCAAGTAAAACAGGTTATCGGAACATTTCTAAAGTTAGCATGTTTCCTTAATATCTGGTGACATATCGCGGTCATTTTCTGATTTAGTACAGTAAATATATTACATATTTCTCCTTTAAAAAAAATTACAAGAAAAATCAATTTCACGATATTACTGCTGCCTCTTCCTTAAAAAAAGTTTTTATCTACTTTTTTATAATCAAGTTTTCCTCTTGGTTACAAAGAAATAAGTGTAGTGGGACTACATTCAAGCAGCACAAATTTAATTTAAAGCATACCTTCACAGAACAAAAATTTAAGTTACCAAGAAAAATGAGAAATCCATATCCACGCTGAGCTGTAAACACAGCTTTCCAGGAAATCAGTGTGCAGGTCTGCCTGACTTTACAACACTAATCTCTGGATTGAAGAGAACACGAAAAACAGAGGTTGGATCCTTACTTTGTTTACAAAATGCTCTATCCTGAGGCGCTGTCTGGGCCCGTGGCTGGCCAAGTGTTTGTGTGTGGGGGATGCAGATGCTGCAAGTCGCTGTAATGATGATGAAGCTGTGTTTGTTGTTGTAGCTGAGCTGTCGCTTGCAGCGAGCTGGTCAGGGCGGTGGCGGCGGTGGTCAGTGGTGACAACACAGGTTAGAGGGATTATGGACAGGGTTGAATAATGAGACAGAGCTGGTGTGAATGAGTGAAAAATCCTCCTCTCCCTGGTTGACCTCTGACCCATGGCACTCAGAACAAATACTCTCCCTCTCTGTCAGCTGCACTAACACACATCCAGATGCACAATGCTCTCTCAGAGGAGTCTGTTCAGCCTTATTTATGGATTTTCTACTAATCCTCCACTTGATTGGGAGTGGTATAATTTGCATATTTCTGAGCCAAGATGTCGATGAATCAGTTCCCTTCTGGCTTGGACTGTGACTGCATGGATTTTTTTTATCATGGTGAAAAAAGCAACATATTCCCGCTGGACAGCGGTTTACTGTGACTGCCCAAATAATTATGTTTCATTGCATGTGATTGAATGATAGACATAATCTGTGTGTGGTGTGTAAGAGAGGTAAATTGAGCAGCAGACCAGTTAAGGTGCTGCTAGTGGAGCAGAAACTTAAACTTAGCAGTTAGCTGTCAAGCTGGCAGTAAATGCACTGTACAGGTTACAGTGTGGCAGTTAATAAATGCTGCAACTTCTTAAGACGTTTTTTGTTTCTCAATAACTGGAAGAGTGATGGGGGTTAGCTAATGCTAGTGCTAACTCTGGTGTTGTACCTTCACAGTGTCAGTTCTGGTGTGTTCAAATACCTCTCAGAAGCTTTGTAATCCAGTCTTGAACTATACCATCTTTTTGGGGACTTTGTAATATAATAATCCATGATGATACATTAAAAATTCAATTCTTCTGTGAATTTTTCCATATTGAAAACAGGTGTTAGCACTGTGTTCCTGACTTTTGGTGTGACAATGCTGATCGATAGATGTATTAATAGTGCTGATCTCAACATGAGATTGACTCTTCAAAATAAAATATGCAATGATGACGGTCATGAGCTCAACCCTGTAGTAGGCATCACATGACCACATTATTGCAATAATATGGTTATTAAGGGGGTTGGAGAAAAAACTGATTCTCTGAAGTAGCGTGATTCTTTTTGAATGATTCCTGAATCAATTTTTTATATATACAAATAACTACTGTCTTGTCCATTAGCTTGATGCTAACACATAATGGGAATTCCTATTAATGTGCTGACAGATATCAGCCTCATGATTGCAGTGCATGATCACATGCTTAACATAAAATGACATGTGAACTGAACAAAGCATAATTTTAAGCATGGCCTCTTGCTTCCTTGTGTATCAAGGTCATGGCCAGTGTGTTGCTAGCTGGGGGCAATAAGAGGGGGCAATTAGGAGGTAAATTTAGAGAGACCATTAGCAGCAAGTGTTGACTCACAGTCCACTGGGGACAACAGCCACCTCTACCCTCTCTGGGTGTTCCACTCTACGGTCCAGCACTGAGAATCCACTCTACTCCCTGTGGTCATTTTTCACCCACAACAGCAAATGGTGTAGTGGTGGAGGAGTGAGAATGGAGGGAGGAGTCCCGGAGGGAGAGGAGCCTGACAGCGAGCCTAAGAACTCCCATTTATCACAGCAGGCAGGAGAGAGCCATGGAAACTCTGAGTCGAACTCTGGGAGAGCTGAGATCCCCTCTACTGCTGCCGCTGCTGCGGGGCAAAAACCACAGCGAACAATGGCACACACAGGCTCTCCACTGTGTATTCTAATCATGAGTTGGACGGAGGACAAAACACCCCGATTGTGTGCCCAAATACACAAAAACACTGATTGAGATCTCAGCTGCCAGCTTAGGTAGAGAACAGGAGAGGAACGAGAGGGGAGAAGTTCTCAGAAGTCATGTTATGGAAGGATGGAAGATGTAATGAATAAGCAACACATGGCAGTCAAGCAGTTATATATACAGACAGTCAAATTCACAGGTTAAAACAGACATACCTGCATTAAAGAAGCTATGTGTGACAGTTTTATCACGTGTAAAAGGTCAAGTGAGCAGACAAGCATGTTCTCTAATGGCTTATGTGAGTTCCCCTTGCAGTTTTTGATGCATCTATTAATAAAATAGATGCACAAGGTGGAATGTTCTAGTAAGTCAAATGAAAAGTTAGACAATAAGTCAGTACAGTATACCATGCAATACCATACGCCAGTAGTAATACGCCAGCAGAGATTTGGCAACTCTGTTTCCACTGTGGAAGTTATTCTTGCATAATGTACATATTTATCATGTAGCTTGTGAGTCCAGTTCTCTCACAAGGTAATGCGATTTGGGTAGCAGGACTGCTCACCACATTTTCACATGACGTTAAAGCGACAGTTTGCAGTGACAATAAACTGCTAAGCTGGTTTGCAAACCCTCTCAGACGAAAAGAGTGACAAGAAAACATGGAGGAGGAGAGTGAAACTGTAAACACTGAGGCATCCCAACCAGGCTGGTATTTATTTGCACCTGTTAAGCTGTAAGCTGTAACACTTGACACCTTAAAGCTTCCATTTTGAAAGAATGTTAGTTTGACTATTTTGAGTCTTTTGTTTTTAACTGAAGTATTATTTCATGTGAGGCGACATTGTTTTAAGTTCCAATTAGAAGAAGAAAATAATCAAATCTGACCAAGTATGATTATTTTTGATCTTTTTATTTTAATTTACAGGACAATTGCTGTATCGTGATACTTAGTTACTGTGAATATAAAATGACCTGTACCATGAGTGAAGATTTTGTGATATCAGCCACCCCTCAGGGAAAGAAATGGTTCAGATCAAGCTTGTTAGTGTCAAGTTTGAGGGATAAAGGAGAGGAGAATTTTAGGACTAACAATGGCCTTTGGTAAAGAACTATAACCTGGTGGTGCCGGTTCAGATGCTCTGACAATCCTCTCCCTCGTGGAATGTGAGGAAACAGTCCATTGGTAGGGTGGGAGAGGTGTTAGTTGTACCAGCACAATGCTGATGTTGCATTTATGGTAAGCTACATATACAGAATGTCCTCTGTGCAAATACCCAAAAACCGGCCATGGGAATTATGACCCTTGTCCGTCCAGAGTAAAAGGAGAAAATATTGTTACAATACGTTGTTATAAAGCCACAAAGTCTGCAAAGGGAGGCAGCCGAGGTGGATGGATGGATCAACAAATCACTGGACTTTGACACAGGAGAATGCTGTTCTTTTCCTACCAGCAGTCAACATTGTTTCTTTTTAACCCAAGTCTTTTCGTGCTCACTTAACCACAGCGGTGTCAGATCAGAAAGCTGTTTTATTTTTGCAACGGTAAATTATAACTATTTTGGAAGGCACTGACAAATGATGTCCCATTCAGAAAATGCTTGTATGTGTCATTCTGCAGGCCATGCACACATGCAGACAAATGATGCATGTTTTGTTTTAATTCAGAGGACTTGTTGCTTGGATGAGTTGCAGTCTGAGGCAGTGCACCTCCTATTCCCAAGAGCAGTTCTGTTTCCATCCAAATGTCTTACAAATTTTAACCACATTTGAGTAAATCTGCAGATGAATGCTACTTTCCATCTGTTATGTGATGGTGAGTCGGAAAACCATTGTGCCATTGCAGAAGAAGAAGAAGGGCGCAACAAGATGATGTAACTAAAAGCACACCAGTTGAACTTTAAACACAGCAACATGATGCAGAAACTCAGTGGAAATATGACATTTCTGTTTTGTTTTTTCATGTATTAATGTGAGGAAGGTTACATCAGATCATGAGAGCAATAAGGATAGGAAACAGCTGATCAGACATGGGAGTTAAATGTTTGCTATCTCAGAACTTAATCAGAAAAAGTGTTTCCATCTCCCATTAAGTGCATGAACTATTTTTTGAAAAGGCTAAAATCACCTTTAGCAAAACTGAGAACTTTTTATTTTTAAATGTTGCCGTTTCCTTCAGTCTTTTCTAATATGATACTTCAAAATGCACATAAAAACACACTGATAGACACACAGATAGTGATGCATGTTATCAGGATAATCTCTATGGTCCCGTTGTGGTGGAAATGGAGTGGGGCAAACTGAAGCAGAGAGCTTTTACGTGTAAGGGTTCAATTCTCAAAGCACCACTTTTCAGAATAACATTGACCACCATCTGATACTGAGATGTGACTACAGATAAGCCCAAAACACTCTTATATTAAACAGGCCAAAACATGTTCTTCCTCTTAAGACATCAATCAACAGTTCATTTGGAGGATTTTCATTTTACAGCAGTGTGATGGCCAAAGTCAGATAACCAAAGCACTGCTTCCTCTATTTAACAACATACAGCAGAATTATCTCTCAGTGAGGAGTGATGAGGAAACAAACATCTAAACATCATTTATCACTTTTCCTGTCCTGCATCAACCTCCTCATCATTTCCACCAGCTATGCACACCATCCAGAACATTGTATGGATTCTTTAAAGAGGTTGTCATGCATGCAGCTTGGCCAAAAATTACAGCATTCTCGTCTATCTTTAATCTCTCTCTCTATGCCTGGTTAATGCTATTTTGATTTAGCTTCCTCTGACACCTTTCCTTTTCCTCAGCTTGTCTGATCCTGCCAGCATCCTCTAGCCTCTGTCTGCATACCAACCCACTGAGATAACACAAAGTCCTTTCTTTAACACCCAGCATGCCGCAGGTGGAAGTGGCAGGGTGATGGGGGAAATGCGTGCATGATGACTGCAGCGATGATGTATTTTTCTATGACTGTCAGAGTTGTACTTCACCCCATTAAAAGTATTTAACTCTAGCATGAAAAAGTAGACATGTCTCTCAACAAGAGCTGTTCAGGGACACATCTAATGAGATTCAATAGTTATGCCACCCAAATGTTGTGCAAGTTTCTTAAATGTATAATTCAGATTAATTGATGGGAGTTTGAATGAAGTACTTTTTGATAATCAGTGTTACCAACAGCAGATGTCAGTTAGCCGCTCCCAGTTTGGAGAATGAGCCAAGAAATGTACTAGTGTGGACATGGTCAGGAACAGAAGGTATTTTATCCACGTTTAATGTCCTTCTAAAGAAAACTCATTACTTCTTCCATCCTTTTCCGATGGGAAACAGCCATTATATAAGCCAAACATTGTTCTCTCGAAACCAGCCTACCTTCATGGGTGAAATCAGTCATTTTACCTCACAGGACACAGGAGTTGCTGGTCTACTACTACTAAAATACCTTTTGTTGCTGACTCCATCTAAAGCAGTAAATTGGTTATCTTCTGTGAGGGAGCCCTTCTCTGCCTCTCTGTATGTTAACCACTGTATTACTGTAGGTAATACAGGGACTATGGATAAGTACGGCATACAACCCCGCTTCAAATAATCTGAACTCTCCCTTTAAAAGTTAACAAAATAAAGTACTTGTGATTCCATCAGCTCATGTTGTGCACCATTACTCATGAGGATATGACACAATGACGTGTTGAAACAAGGACCACTAAGTCTGACACATGGTGGCATTTCACTGCTGCTTCTCAGCCAACATGGCATTTATGTTATTTTAATGAATGACTTTGTCCCCTCTGTCCACCCACATGTGGCGTTTTTGTCAGCTACCCTGGAGACAGAGACAGGATGACAAGCATCAAAGGCTGCTGGCTGGAGCTGAGCTGGAAATGTTTTGTAGTATGACTTCAACTACCAGCCCTCCTAGAGAGATGGGACAACTTTTTTGACCCTGAGCCAAGAGGCAAAATGTTTTGTTTTTTTTGCTTTTGCTTATTTACACTGATTTTTAAAAGCACAAATTCAAAACATGTATTAAAACAGCTGGGAAGAAATGCTGGCGCCTTTGGATTAATGTGCCATTGGAAAATATGTTATCCTTTGTTAATGCACTCTGTTGCTTAAGACATGCTCTGTAGCCTGTAGCCTTATTTTATATTGGGCATGAAACAAGAAGGGTAATTAGAGGTTTGTGATGTGAATATAAACGTGCCCTTGGTCCCAAATGGCCAGCGAGGGCAGCTAGTCAAGCTCCGGGGTCACCTGCATCTGTGGAGTTATCATCCTACAAGCCACTAATGGGCCAGTGCCAGAGGCCCATCTGCGTCTGCACAGTCCACCCTGCTGCCGCACACACCCACTTGACCCCACGTTGCTGCTGGACAAAGGCAGGGTCACCCCCGACCAGGTATGTGTCAGCAGAGGTCCCGGGTTGTGCCTCGTGCACTAATACCATATGACAAGCAGAGGACAACCAGATAATGCTCAACAATCAGGCGGCTGGTTGTTAAGCAGTGTTGCATGGTCCTCAGATGGGGTGCTGGAGTCCAGGCCTGCAGCAAGGACCTGCTCATTTGTCTGACAGGCTTTGTGCTCAGTTAACAGCGAGTGGGAGTTTAGCCACAAAGACTGAGACAGGCATGCATAACCATAAGACATCAATGTCCCTCTCGTACCAGCTGAAATTACCTCCTACATGGAATATCCTTCCAACAATTTTTCCTAGTGCACATTTTTGATTCTTTAGACCAGAGGTTCTCAAGTTTTGATGACTGAGTGCCAATGTAGAGAGCCAGCATATGATTGAGAGTCACACAGGGAAAATCTTGAACTTGTTGTACGTTTTGTTATTGGTCTCATAATGATGTTTGACACTGAATCACTTGAGCGCCAAATTCACTTGTTTGCAAATAAGGCAAATTGCTTTATCTACCACTCATGGTCTGATAAAGTAAGAGTTGATACATGATGGCTTTTCAACTTCACTTCAAGATTAAACTGATGAGTTCTTCATGCTTTAATCAAGGCTGAAATATCTCAAAATTATAAATTAAAATATTTGCTTCAGTAGCTGCCACTAAGTCCTGGATGACTGACACATCCATGAACGTACAAGATCAATATTTTCCAAAACATACTCCCTGAAGAGAAGTTCTTTGCAAACAGATCAAACATAACATTCCTCCAGTAATCCATTCCATTAGTGGCCGACTGTGCACCGTTGAGCCAACAGATCAATATGACATTGACCTCAGCAGACGATTCTGAAGGTAATTACACTCGGAGCACAAACTCTGGCTCTCCAGTCTCTTAAGCTGTGCAACCACAAGCTTGTCTAAGAAAAACAAATCAACCTGCAACATATGCTGGCGATTTTTGAGCATATCCTCAAACAAAAACATGCAGATATTCTCTGACAAGTTATTACAGGTAACTCCTGAGCTGATATTACTTGGGAGCTGCCCAGGAACAATATTATGTTTTCCTCTTGTGGGCTGAGTGTGAGCAGCTTGAGCTCCACAAATGTGAGATGTTATTTGCTAGTGTTTCACTTCTTGGGTTTGGGCCCAACACTGGCTCAGCTTATACTGCGTATCCCCTATCACTGAATCCTTCCCAGAACAAGCAGCAGCTCTAACTGTAAGTCTTTGAGCCTGTGCTTTTGTCTGTATGTCCAGTAGCCCTCTCTTTTGTGATTCTTTGGGGGCATGGTGAGCTTCATAGTCAAGTGTGCAAGAACTGACACTGCAAACTGATATTCTGATCCGACTGCAGCCAAAAACATCTTTTCATCACAACCATCTTTTGTATGTGTCTCTTTCAACAGTAACTGTTTTTATTTTGGGGCATTGAATACAGCTCACACTCACAAAAAAATGACACAAACCCATGCACACAGACAGATCTGATCCAAAGATTCAATGAAACCCAGCAGGAAAGTTTGGTGAAAGCTGCGGGAAGAAAAGACCAACTGGTGAGAATAAGCCGACTGGATGCTATGAGTGACAGAGCGTCTATGATAACTTGTCCATTTGCTGTCTGTCTGTCTGTCTGTTTGGCATAAATGGGAGCAGAGGAGTGGGGGAAACAAAAAAATGAGGGATGATGACCGTCAGTCAAGGGCATTCATCTTTTCTGAGTGGAAGAGTGGCTGCATGATGGAGATGATGGTACAGTAGTGGGAATGGATGGAGTTAGAGTAAAGGGAGAAGGAGCTGAAGTGGGAGGTGGCAGAAAGGAATGCAGACAGTGGAAAATGCTCTAGAAAATTGTTATGGAAATAGTTGGGTTTGGGATCATTTTCAAACTGTACTGACTGCAGTAAAAAGAGAATATCAAGTCACATTCCTGATGCAGTGATGCACAAAGTGTAAAGTCCCCATCCAGACATGTTTTAAATAAAATAGAAATAATTAAAATTTGTATTTTTACATAAAAAGTAAAAAAAAAGAGAGGCTGGGAGCACATCTACTCTTTCTCCCTCATTGAGAAACTGGAACTGGCCTCATGCCCCATGCACCATCACTTCTAGGTTGGCTGGCAAAAAAGCAGTGTGCATCAAAATGGCTAGTGTTTGTAGATTGTAGAAATTCAGCCATACCTGTTTAAGTCTCGGTCAGACCCCGACTCACCTGAGGGGTCTTTTGTGTTCCATGCAGAAAACATTAAACAGGTGCAGTACTGAAGTGTAATTTCACAGGGCAGCAGTCAGAACTAAGGTGGTCGAGTCTGACTAGCTTTGATCACCTTAGTTAAATCATCATTGGAATTATGTTTGTTCAAGTCTCCTGCAAAAAGGAAGCACTAACTTAAGTAGGAATGATCTTTTCCAGCACGAAGGACCTGAAATTACTTTAGCACGAGGGGCCTTCTTCACACAAAATAATTACAGGCTAAAACGACCATTTACATTCCAATAGGTTAAATGTGTGCTTTGAAAGCAAAAAAATGTCATTCAAGATGAAACATGTTGGCAGCCATTACATCTTTAATGGATAATGTGAATTGTCTGCTGAAGGCGGGCCCCCACTCTCTCATCCCCAGCCTGCAATTAAAGCAAAGCTGGCCAAGGTCAGGCTGACTGACAGGCTGACAGACCTATAGATTACTGTCTGTCTGTGTAATCCACAGCCTTTTTTAACTCCCCTCGCTGACTGACGCTCTCACCCCTCCCATTTAAAACACCAGGGCCTGTTGATTTGGCGGCTTTCATGTTTGATGGACAGATGGGACATCCTACCCCCTGACCCTACGACCTTCTTCTCACCCATGACCATAAGGGTCAGTGTGTGCAGTGTGCGGCTGCTTAGGGGCAGTTGGGAGTGAATATCTGAATGGCTCTGGTTAGCAATATATTCATATTAATAAGGATAAGTTCCCCTAATAAAATTACAAGGTTGAACATTGAGGTTTTATACCTTGATCACACAACTTTCTGTCTTGTAATCAGTAATATCGTGAAGTGTTTGTGGTTTGTGCACTATGTGACTGATCAGCAATGGGGGGGGGGGGGCACATTACAAGATTTTTCACCAAGAAGAATCCTTGGTGAATCTGTCTTGTCTCCAAACTTGGTTTTGTGACAAAAAAATAAAAGTAACATTAGATTTAGACATTTATACTGAAGCATCAGTGTGTAGCATGTTAATGTTGTAGGAGGTGGAACAGGTTTGAACTACTTTGTACCTTTATACCTTCGACTTCAGAACTACTTATTGCTCCTTTTTTCTATATTTGGGCTTTTCTGGCTCCTGCACTGGTGCACATCCATCTCCTCTTCTCGATTCTTCTCCTCCCCCAGCCCATGTCTACTTTCATTGGCTGTAATTGTGGCATGGCTCCCAGACCCGTACCCAACATGAAGGGTTGGATATAGTTGTTTTTTTCAGTCCTGGTGCTAAAACAGTACTTTTAAAATAGTACCGCTGCCTATACTGTGCCTGAACTGACACTTTAAGAAAAACAGAATCAATAAATGATGGTTCATGACGTTAAAACAATTTACACACAACTATTTGTTGTAAGTCCTGCCATGTTGGAATCATTTTGAGTGAAACACAGCCACACTTTAGACTGTTTAGCTTAGCATTTTAACCATATTCATGGTAGCTAGTAGTTAACAGAAGGCTACCTGCTCCCAGAGCCATGTAGAGTGAATGTTAACTACTGTAGTAGGCATGACCGAAAAAAATCAATACAGCATAGAATTGCGATATTTTGCGTGGCAATATTATATCAATACGTGTGCATGGACACCTAGATTATATAAATTATTAATATTGTAAATGTGAATTCAAGTTTTTGATACTAGAATAATAAAATCAATTGCTTTTTCAGTCATCACGATGGTGTTTTTTTTCTGGTGAGGTAAGTAAAGGTCACGGTCAGCAGTATGGTAGGTTTTTATGACTGTGTTGATCCATCTGTCTTACTGCAATAAAAATGATTGAAGTGCGATCAGCAGGCTGAAAACTTTACCTTACTATAAACAGATGTTGACAATGTTTTCCTTTGGGGACATAATTTGAAGTTGAAAAAAGGTAATGCATCAATATCGAGTCGACCATTATCACAACATATCACTTAAGTATCATGATAATATAACATTATAGGGCCTCTGATGATCTCACTCTTAATAACTAGCAGTCTGGTGATGTGTCTGCCATGTCTGCACCATATTGCAACTGTTTCAATCAGCAGCTCAGGCATGTGGCACTGAAATGAGTCACCGTAATCTGCACTGTGATTCCGCCAGTCGTATAGGCACCGGTGCCATATTAGCACTAACTTTCAGTACCTAACTCTAATGACCAGATAGCAAACCTGCTTGATATCTATCATCTGTGAGACATCAGGAAGCTTTCGGATCGCATCTTTGAACTGTTCACACATGACAATCAAATGCCAATTTGCGAGCACAGAGCAAGTGTCTTTTGCTAGTGATCTCCAAACCTGTCACTCAAACCTGTCAGTGGAAAATCAGGGCTGAAATCATGTGGTGTGAATTCAATATTAGCAGACGAAGGAGGTACAAGTAGCAAAACATGTACCGGAGAGTAAAGATGGATAAAACCAAAAAAACAATACAAGATGATATATCTGCTTCACACAACCCACAATCACAGCCTCTGGTTCACATAAACCCCTCATGTCAATACTACACTGCAATTACTGCACACCAGGCATGAAATGGGCAAATAAGATTGCCCACTGTTCAGATTACAGGCTATGCACCCAAATACCAACAGCAAATCAGAAAGTGGCTGTGATTCCTCTGGCATGTTATTGTTGGCAGTTCTGCTCAGTGAGATTTAGTATGCACACAAATGCAAAGAGATAAGACATGTTGAAATGACCTTTCCAACCGTTAAAACCCTCATGATGCAACACATTCAAAACCAGAACAGCAGTGTCTCATAACATGGCAGTCTCTACAGTACTATCCAGGAATTCGTAGCTATTTGGTTTCAAGCTTACACTTACACTGAAAGCAACACGCCTATACCGAAACGTCCAGGTGGGAGATACTCAGACAGTTGTGACAAAAGAAAGTATTACCTGGAAGTACCTGTTTTGATTGGAGGATGAGTGTGAGATAGCAAGATATAAATATAAAGAGAAGGAGAAAAAAAGCTGAGAGGAAGGCGAGAGTCTTATCAGTTGGGAGGCAACATGCGTGACAGTGGGAAATCTTAGTCACAGTCCCTCCATCCGTCCTCTCATGGGGTGTTGAAGGAGGCCGCTGATTGCACAGACACATGGAGGCTAAAAACCCTCTTATCTTACACTGTCATACCTTCTCATAAATCAGTGCTTAGCCATCCGCTCTGCACTGATAAGGCAACCAAACACACACTGATCCTCACCAGGAATGGAGAGACTTTTTCCCTTTTATGAGTGGCCTGTCTCACACTCCCTTCGTCTATCTTCGTTATCTGTTTTTCATTCATCAGATCTGAACAGCAGACAAGTTTTTTTTTTTTCATGAGTAGGGCTTGTTTGTTTGCAGCTTGCCATATTTTCTCTTGTAGCTTTTCCAGCAGTCTGGTTATGATCATCTGAGGAACTAGTGAATCATCATCACACAAGAAAGAGTTGGGAGTGCTGAGAAATGATCTTCTGATCGTTGCTGCAACAAAACAAAACAAAACAAAAAAAATCTTGAAGTGCCAATAATGCTTTTATTCAAACTGAATCTGCCAGGCGGATTTCACTGCCACAGGACTAAAGTGTGTCAAGGACGATCCATCTCTCTGATTCATAACAGTGGTCCAATGATGACATTTCTATGGTGGGCAAAAATCCACAAGTTATCTCCACAGCTGTTTCTTATCTTAATAGTTTATGTCATTTTGTGGATTAATGATGAAAGTAGACTCTGTGTTTATTACAAATTTATGATGTAGCATTGAGATAACCTTTACAAACCACCACTGGTTTTAATAGAAATTATTCAATTTTTGGAGAAGCATATAGTCTCTCCTGCCCAAATTTGGACTTTATCACACTCAACAATGTGATCTGTTTGCCTATCTTAACTAAAAAAGAAACTGGATGTAGCTTAAAGGAGCTAAGGTAATATTCTCAGTAGTGGCAAAAATACCCTTTCCAACAACTAATTGCTTTTACGTGTTAAAACTCAGATTAATTGGTGTTAATTTGGTGATGAATGCGAGATTAGCCATTATGATGGCTGAGGAAAGAGAGAAAAGTGAGAAAAATGTGGCTGATGAAGACCGTGTGGTGAAAAAGACCTGCACTTCTGCTATTTAGAATTATTTTGGATTTAGCAGAGATGATGTGTTACAAACACAGATACTATGTAAAACATGCCCAACAGTTGTGACAACTTCCAGAGCAAGTAAGCTAATGTGCACAGTTCAATATGTGTTTATTTATCGCAAGTCATATCGTCACTGCAATATTGAACAGTGTTATTGAATATGACATATTTTCCTCGTGTCATGCAGGTCTAATTACAATGTCATAATGAAACATTTAGTTTCACATAATTAGAGGTATAGCATTTACCTCTGTGGTAATCAAAACCCAATTAATGGACCAGTGTGTAGGATTTAGTGGCATCTAGCAGTGAAATAGCAGATTGCAACATCCCATTTCTGCCAATAGATCCTCCTAAATTTTACACACTACCCCTTTAACTCAACAGCTGATGTACCTGGAAATGCTGCACAGTGATGGGTGCCTTAATATATTAGTATTTTGTCCACAAGGAGCATGAATACAATTTGTAAAAAGCTAATAGTATGCTAATGCTAGGCTATATGCAAAGCTCCAAAGTTGGAACTTCGCATATCTTTGCAACCACAAAAACACTGTGGCTTTTCATGGCACAACACAATCCTGTTAAACACCACAGCACACAGTGTGGTGTAGTTCCTGTTGTTTTTATGGTTCAATTTGCTCAATGCATTGCAATGGTTTGTGACTAATTAATCATGCATAGATGGTTTAGTAGGACAGTGTAATCCGGCCATGGTGGTGAAAAGGTAAATTTCACGCTGTGCACCAATCCTTTACACAACTGACATTTGTATAATCAAAAGCCATAGACTAATGAATTCCAAGCTTTTTATACTGTCTAAATGCGATTACACTTGAACAAAGCATCATTTAGGTTGGAGATCTTCCCAGTGTCAAGAGACATTTTTTTTGTTTCTTCTGTGAGACTCTCAGCTGAGTCGACCACATTAAAACTAGATCTGTCAGCCGTGGAAAAGTTTGTGTCTGTGTGTTTGTGCCAGGAGGTGCTGCTTCCTCTAAGCTTTCTGAGAGGCTCGCTGTGGTCTTCCATCATTGTACAGCGGCGATGCACATGGTCGAGAGGAGCACATCAATTCATCTAACATGAAATCCTACAGAACATGAAAGGCCAGGATCATAGCCAAGCTTTGACTGATGACTGCTGCAGCGTTTGTGCCAAGAGGAGGAAAAGTGAGAGACGAGAATGATGAGAGACAGAGAGGGAACGAGCCGAGGGAGGAAAAGGACGGACAGAGATGCTTTGAGCGCTAATGCCGTGCCAGTGTTGTATGCCACTCCCCCTCCGCTCCCCCAGGGACATGAATGAAGTAAATGAATGATGGACCCGGCCCACACAGACGCCCCTCTTCTATTGAGACCGAGCAGTCCATTCACGGGGATGAGTGAGGCGTCGACACCAACAACAACAATAACAACAGCAACATAGGAGGCCCGTACTCCTATTTCTCATTCATACATATGTATGCAGTCACACAGACACACACATATGGCACAGATACTATGGACAACACTGCCAACATACCATTAGGGACACCTAGAGAGGGTTCCTGAGAACAGGGCTGACTAACAAAGCGTGGAGGCAAAGGGGCGTGAACGGGGCAGGCATGGAAAAAATCTTGGCATCACGTCAATGCAACCGCCACAATGATCAGGGATGAGAGGCCATCTCCTCCCCTCCACAATCAACACATTATCAGGAAGCCCATCAGTGCATGAACCCCAGAAAACAAGGCCTGGAAACCTCATGTTCCACCACATTCAGCCCTTCCTCCTCCGCTCGGTTCTCCTCTGTTGTTCTTCCAGGACGAGATGGGTTCAGGGGGTTCTCGCCCACATAGGGGTGAGCTCACTCAGAGGTCTGACCTTCAAACTCAGGCATTACTCGCCCGAAGCCACAGCAGCAGCTAATGGAACACAGGGAATACAAATCCGATTGAAGCGAGATCAATCTGACAAGAAGGGCTTTGCTATTTACCAAGCGTTTACATCTCGATCCTTGAAGGTGGGCTTTGTAATGATGTTAGCATCTGACTGAGGCTCAGTTTTCACCAATTATGCATCCTGCAGAGAGAATATATGTAGAGCGTATGAAAGCAGGAGAGGGCTGCACACTGTAAAAAAATCATAAAGGAATTTAGTGGAATCAACTAATCTTTTCTCATGAACTTAAATATACAAATTTTATTTGTTCAAGTTAATTAAAATTTCTTGTATGTATTTTTAGAACACTTACAAACACGAGTTCTTCTAACTTTAAGTCTTTTGACTTAAATGATGAGTTAAATGAATGATACTCATTCTGATACCTGAACTTTGCATATTGGATGATATGGAATACTGATCCAATACTGGTGCATTTAAAAAACTGCTATCATTGTTGAATGTCTGGCCTAAACCCTTTGTAAAACATGAACAAATACATACAGAGAATGAATGCCACAGAACATGACTTTGTCATCTTTGGAAAAATGGGCAAACAGGACGCTGCTGGGATGTATCAGGGTCCTGTTTTGGAGTTAATAAATTATATGGTATCCGATGGGTGCACAGACTTGCATATTCACCTGCTAATGAGGCATTTTCTGATATTGGTATCAGTATTGGAACAACCCTAATACTGTGCAGTGTTTTATCAACTCATTAAATTAAGTTTCTAAAGAAAAATGATCAGCATATCAACGGCCTTCCCAGCATGCATTGTTTAAGACTTGAAACTCTCCTGAGACCCTTCTTTTTTACAGTGTCTCTGTAAAACTGTACTGTGTCTCCAACTCCTTGATTCCACTGGGCATGTCACATCTGTGCCAAGGTTTTGATCTGTCCTCCACATGTCTTCATAACCCACCAACAGCGTTTCATGAGGGTTTTCCCCACCTGATTATACTCAGACTTACTCAGATTTTGTTGATGTGGTCAGTGTTCCTTTATTCTTGTGCTTCTACCATGGGTAAGTAGGACACAGTTAAACAGTTTCTTTTTGTCTGTTTGATCGCAAGTCTGCACAGGGTCTTTTATTTTTGATCGGATTCTCTCTTCTGTTTCTGTGTCTGACTTCCTGCCCTGTTTGATCTGCTCTGTGCAGATTGACGCAGCATCTGTCAAAAATAGACTCGGCGTGTATTCTCTGTGGAGCAGAGCAGAGAGACACTTCTGGGACATGCTGAAGCACTGTAGCACTTCTGGTGGAATCACAAGCATTGTCTACCAGAGCCGCAATCAACTCTGGTGGTCGTGGCACACAATGCAGCCAATACATTGATACACTTTAAGATACATCATGGTTATTTATTTTCAAAATAATAAAAAATATTGCAAGGTTAGTCTTGAATTCAGTCTCGACCTTACACCTTAATAAGTTCAAAAGGAGCAATTTTTGTGACAAGGCTGGAACAAAGTAGGCTCACTTCAACAAGAGCAGCTGGATGTTATTTGTATGAAATTTAGAACTGACATTTCAAACTGAGAAAATGTGAAAGGAAATCAAATTTGTTTGTAATGTTCATCAGTTTGACTAAATAGTTTTTTGGTTTTTTGTACAGTGAAGCTAAAAGATGACATACAGCTCTGACAGGAGCAGGAGCAGAAGGAGGAATGTTCCGGCTGTTTTAATCCAATAGTGAGACACCACCACTACTGCAACCTCCCACAGGATCATGGTCAGGCTCAACCACAGGCCTCGTTTCTCCCATAATCACACAGACAGCTACTTGGTTAGCATCCAACATATACTGTACACACAGAGAGACTTGATGGACTGTGAGTCTGAATCTCCCACACCTGAAAAATTTCATGAGGTTGCCCAGCTTCTGCCTAAAAACAACTTTGACCTTTCATTTATGAGAGGAAGCACTCCCCATAAAACTTTGTCAAACTGGCACAGGATAAGCTACTTTGATTGTATAAACACTCTGCAAAAAGAAATATTTGTACAGATTTGTTCTTTGGCTTCACATCATTTTGTATCGTCGATGAATAGATAAATTGGTTCAGAACGCACTTTGGGCTTTAGTCCAAATGTTCCCCGCTGCTAAATGACTTACAACACTTCCTCTATGACAATCTGTGTGACAATATGTGAGTGTGAATGAAGTCAGCACTTTTCATTGACTCCAACATCGAACCGTGCAGCGCGAGGTTATTGCCGGGGCATTGGCACGGAGCTGAACAGTCCGAGCAGTCAGCAGCTGAGGTAAACCATCTCAACCGACACTCATACTCCGCTAATGGGAAGCAGACACACAATTTGTCCTGAGCATGCCTTTTGTGCACCCACACTCCTCTCCTCCTTCTCATTCTCAAATCCCTCCATCATCTATCCAGGCTTGGGTTGAGATAGCAAACCTGACACTGATGCCCTGCAGTCCATTAGCACTCTCAGAGCCCCGTCTGAGTCTGCTCTCTGCTGCTCCCCTCACATTTTCCTCCACTCATCCTATCTTCCTGATAGTCCCTGCTTCGACTCCTTATCTGACTCCCTCTGTCTTTCTGTCTCTATGTCTCTGTCTCTTCCTCCTCTCCTCCAAGATGATGTCTGAACTGGAGCAAGACAAGCTCCTCAAGTTCAACATGTCAGTATCTTTGTCTGCAATGGGGAGAACAAGTCTGTAGTCACTCTGGTCAAATTCAGATAACATGACTGTGATGGGGCTGCAGTTAGAAACATGATCGCAACAATATCTCCTCAGATAACATCTGCTCCAGCCTGTAACGTCACTCTCCTTCTTCAGACACACCTCTTATCACTGATGGACGACCAAACCCCAAACTGTCTTTCAAGCTGCAACAAATGGCCAATTAATCAATTAGTCGACTGAAAAAAAATTGTTGCCAACTATTTTGATAATCAATTAATCATTTCAGTAATTTTTCAAGCAAAAATGTCAAAATATTTGCTGATTCCAGATGATTTGCTGCTTTTCTTTGTCATCTATGATAATAAATGAATAAGTAATCAATGAGTCTTTGCTTCTTTTGTCCAACCAACATCCAAAACCCAATTTGAACGCCTCACTTTGAACTCTGGGAAACTGTGAGGAGCATTTTTTGACACTTTATTGACTAAACTATTACCCGTGAAAATAATCTGCAAAAACCGTATTACATTTGCAATGCTACGTCTCACTGCTTTGAGAAACAATTAATCCGTTATTAAAAGAATGCTAACTAATTAACTTAGCAACTCAACCCTTTAAAACTGCTGCCCAGTTTCTGTCTTAATATGAGAACAAAGCAAAAGGCCTTAGAAGCCAACTCTGAACTCTCAGTACTCTGAGAGTCCCCAGAAAAACAAATACAGCTTTGCTTGTTGCCACAGAAGTTGTTTACTTGTGGACTTCAAATATACATTACGCACTTCACAGTGCACTTTGAAAACACTACAAACAAACTGATCTCATGATTTTGGAGTTATGAATTTCCAATAAGTGTATTCGGAGTGCAAGTAATTATTTTTTCTATCATCAATTAACCTATTATTTTTTAATTTGTTGTTTTAGCTGTAAATTGTCAAAGCAAAATGAAGAATGCTCATCACAGTGTTCCAGAAAACAAGATGACATTTCAACACACACACACACACACACACACACACACACACACACACACACACACACACACACACAAGTTAAGTTTCCCACCCCAAGTGTTCCCAGTTGCCACCATATGAACGAGGTCAATGGCACTGCAGTAACAGGATCTCAACACTGACAGACAAATGATAATGAATGATAGCTGTCTGAGTAAACAAGTGGAGAGGTGCCCTTGACCCGCTGTCTCCTTAATTTCAGTCCCCCCACCCTCCCACCTCCCTGAGGACTCCCACACCTCAGCCACATCTGGAGAGCACGTCCAGCCGGGTGGAGCCTCCACACAGAGAAACCAATCCTCCACTTATTTACTCCCTAAACTCTCAACAAGACCACACAACAGCCTCGTCAAAGTCTTTTGTTTTGGCAAATTTATTTTTTCATTTGTCTTAACTAAGCCCTGAAGCGTTGATGCTGCTTCACTTCTGGATTTCCTGCTAGCAGACATCAGGGGAAATAAGCACAATGCTGTGATTACATCCCACCTCTCCTCCGTGTGTGTGTGTGTGTGTGTGGAGAGAAGAATCATTTGAACCCGATTCGGTTTGTGAGGAGTGACAGGTAGACGCTGCTATGGCAACCAAACCAAAGCAGTGTCATATATAGCTCTTTACAGAAGCTCCGCAAGCATGTGAGCACACATACACACATACACAAACAACGCAGACATAACCACATGGACTTGACATGAATATTAAAAGACTCTCTCTGTCACTTTGAATCTTAAGAAAACCACCTCTCATAGAAGCCATTACCATCCTGCTCTCTAACTCCGTCTCTAACCACAATCGTCATCCTCTTCAGCTCCCCCTCCCTCCTGCTCCTCTCCTGCAGGTGGTGAGGTTGATCACAGCCTGCATAATAATCTGCCTCTGATAGTGATTAAAATCGCACCTCAAGAGTTATGAGCTCTGTAAAGTGCTCAGAGGCCCGACAGAAAACAATTACAAAGGCTACACAAACCACTTTAACCACACAAGCCAATCAAGTTCCTCAAACATGAGGGAAAACATGACATCGGTCTGATGTACCACTGTGGCTTGCGCCTATTTTTATCCTGTCTGCCACATTTCTATCTAAAAAATTGGCTGCAGCAGAGACACAAACACACACCAGGATGTACGCTGTCTGTCACACACTCACCTACACACACACACAGTCATCACAGTGTGGCTGCCTTTCACCCCCTGCTGAGTGTTGCCCCCCTTTACACAGCAGACAGAGAACTGGAAGGGCTATTTATCGAGCCTGTGAGAGTGATATTTTACTGCACATATGGGAGGTTTTATCACGGACGTGCAGTAAACTATCAGGAAAATCTCTGACTAAAAACAATTAACACAGCATGTTTGGGAAATACCTGGAAACCTATAAATGGCACAGAATTGCAAAGAGGAATGAGCTATCTCAAGCATTTGAGGTTCTGAAAGTCCTGCACAGGTTTCACCAGCTGTGTCTAAGTTCTCTCCCAAGTTGACACCAGAGACTTAGTAACTACCTCAGTGATGAGTTTGTAACTGAATCAGTTACTAAAATTGGTTGCACCACGATTAGTTGGGGCAAAATCTAACATGTTTGGACACAAATTCATAAGGTAAGTGGTCAATCAACTATCAATGATAGACTTCCATCGTCATGGTTACCATGTACATTAGCTCTCTACCTGGAATAAGCCACTTGGCATTATAGCACATTGTACAAACCCATCTCCAAAAAAGTTGCTCTGCTGTGGAAAGTGTAAATAACAACAGATTGAGACACACAGAATGAGTGTATATTTACAAAAAGCTGTAATTTTAACATTAGATATCTTGTCTTTGTAGAGAATTCAAATGAATATAGGTCAAAGTTTTTGCAAATCACTGCTTTTCATTTTATTTACTTTTTACGCTGCATCTCAACTTAGGGCTGTAGTAAGTAAGATTGATATTGAAATGTCATATCAATAAATTAGGTCTCTACTTGGTTCCTTTGCACAAATGTATTTAATGAAAAGATGATGCTGCATAGCAGAAATACTCCTCTTTTACCATAAGTGAGTAGAACTCTATGAAATGTTATGATTTACACTTGCCCATAGGGCCATGTGTAACTGTTTGTTACATAAGAGTTATGTTGTAAATTATCTCCATGGTGCAGCTACTTTTATTTTAAAATGCACAGCTTAGTAATAATTTGTGTTATCATTGGGCTAAAGTTTTAAATAACACACAGCTGGTGCAACAGTCTACTGATTTTTTTTGTGTGTAAACAATGTTAGGTGATTTTGGTTAGTTAGAGAAAGTTCATTCGAAAATTTCTGGGTCACACTGAAAGATGCAAATCTGTTGAAAGGTACAAATGTGCTGCATGATAAGCAAATAAGTTCAGTGTTTAAGTTAGAAAGATGCAATTGTCAAATTGGTTGTGCGACACTAAAAGCCAGTGAAAGCCCAAGATTGTGGTTTATAGAAACCTGATGAAACATTTATCAGTTAATATCAGTTTAGTTCAGATTGTGTGTCAATGTTTGATGCATTCTATGTCAAAATGTTTTATTTATTCTCGATTTGCAATGACAAATCTGCTTATTAGTGACTGATGCTTATGGGTACTGTAGTATTTAGAGCCATTTGCCATATAAACTGATGAAAGAAAGATGATTTCTAAGAAACCAGGCTGAACAAATGTAAACTGACAAATATATGATGAACTTCTATGTTTCTAGTGAATGGATGAACCTATTCCATTCCTCATGAAATTATTCAGACACATTAACTAACAACAAATCAAACTTTCCAGCATGTTGACCCATCATCTTCTGACAGCACAATACATCAACATCATCCAAACATAAACATAAACCTCTTATACAAATAATGCTCCATGAGATATACCACAATAGAAATATAACAAATACAAACACAAATTTCAGTGCACAAATCCAAACAAGACAAAAACTACATCTGCATCCATAGTGCCAAGGACTGTATATTTGATCAACTTCATGAACCAATAATCTATAGTCCACATAAAATAGAGTCTGAGGAATTTTCCCCTCCTTTCTCATGCTTTAGAAAGATAATCAGAAAATGCAAAAAACATTATGAACAAAGGTTTCAATTAAAGCTCCATCCTCAAAATCTATCAAATCTAAATCAGGAACATGAACTGAAACATAAATCATAAATGGAATGAATTTCATTCTGCACCTCATTTACCACAAAATATTCACAGATTTCTAGTTGAGGGTGGTATTGAAAGAAAAACAGAGGAATGCAAACAGTGGTAAAACCAAATAAACACTTGACTCAAAAGATTTTAGCTCTAGTCTTGGAGCAAACTTCTACACTGTTGTCAAACTACTTTAATCATAACTCAACCTAAAACATACAGGCAGCGTCGTGCTTCCACAGTTTGTTTGGAGTTTTACGTTGGTGTCTCACGAGCTTATTCAGAGGCTGGGCGAGTAGAGCTGCTCCTCCCCAGAACAAATAATTAAATCTATGATTAAAATGCCTAATAGCTACAGACTGGAATAATAAATAGCAGAGTGATTACGGTTTCATTTGGATGTTGTGCATTTTCATCACCACAGGGGGAGGATTCCAGCATTAATAAGTGCTTAGGCATGGGCTCTGCTCGCCAGCACAGAAGAAATATTCAAATCGCAGCAAACTGTTTTCAATCTGGAGCTTTTCACTGGGAGCAATGATTTGTATGTGTGTTTCTCTCTGTGACATCAGTAAAGGGTGGGGAGCC
>JAJHUR010084391.1:0-11297 GCA_027495735.1 Lutjanus campechanus
CCACGGATAAAACGTTAAAAATAGCACACAAAACAAACACAAAATGTCTCCATCCTGCTTGTGTGTTGTAATCCTAGTGTCCGCAAGCCGCGACATTAAAAATTAACCGCAAAAGACGCCATTTTCGCCATGTTTTTAGCAGAAATATCAGCTGTTGCACGTAGCCGGTAGGATGTAAACATGGCGTCGATCTCGCGAGACTTCCGCACGTGCGTCCATTAAGGTATAGCCTATACGAAGTCTATATCGTAGTGTTTATGTATTACATCACTGACTGGGTGATAGAATTTCAAATAAAAAGCCACATATTGGCTTGGACTCGCAGACAACAGGGACATTTTGGTCTAAATCTGCAATATCTGACTGATTTTCCATTGAATGAATTAAAATCAACATGAGAATGAAATGTGCCACGTTTCCTTCCATAGGGTCGTTTATCTTGTTGAATAATTATCTCTTTCATTTATTCAGTATTGGAGGCTCTCCTCTTCCTTCTAGCGGTGGTGATCTCTCCACACCAGCACCACAGATGCAAATTAGCCTTTGGCTTACGTTTCCATGGTAACACTCATTAGGTAAAAGGTTGACTCTTGACTGCTGTTTGTGTACAGGAAAGCAAGGCTATCCACACTCTGAAAGCAACACATTTCATTTGTGGGCAGGCAAACATTTGAGCCCATTTGCTTTCTCCTCTGTTTGTGCTGACAGGTGTGAGAGTGCAGTTTTGGATAAGGGACTGTGCATGAAAACTGACACAATTAGTTAGTTTATTCAAAGAGGACGTGGCCAGCACACAGACCAGTAACAACTGAGTCACTGTCTGAAGGAAAAGGCGAATGCGTCTCATTTTGAGCCAAAATCTTATTAATTCAGTCAAGGTTAAGTGTCAGCAGACAGTGACTCCTGCAGGCGCCTGTGACTGTTTGATAAAGTTATTATGATCTTCTCAGGATAATGGCACATTAAACAAACACAGTATAATGAGAAGCTTGCTAAGATTAGACTCTAATGGTCTCTGAGATAAAGATCAAAAGGTTGGAGTGGAAAGAACTCAGAGAAAGTTTTGCCTCTTATAATTAGCTCATCAGCAGAGCCTCGTATCTCTGGGTACATTTGCATCACTGAGGCACTTTTGCTGGTTAAGGCCATGTTATTAGAGGGCTGTAGGTAAATAGTATACAGTAAATAGGATTAAGGTGACATAGTGAAATGTCTAACAGTAGGAGACTGATAGAGCTCAAATGCAGAGTGTTAGCTCATGTGGCTGAGAAAGGAAGGCCAGACAAAAATACAAAACCATTTTTGTAACAGCAGCTGTTGATCAGATTTCCAAAAACAAAACACCAAGAGAATTAAAATTAGTCTGTTTAAAGGAGAAATATGTAAAGACCCTAGCGTTCAAAAATGAGTACTGCAGTTGGGGTCATAGATTATATTTATAATAGGTTGAATTCCTATTTAATACAATCTGTGGTTGAAGCAAGTTATTTATCCCCACACCCTCCTCCCTGGGCTCAAAACTAAGGCCGGTTGCCTGCAGGCTGCAGGGACACAGAACCTACAGGACAGCAACATTATATTTGGACAATCACAAGCAACTATGATTTCTACACTCTAAGGTGATCAGCTGTAAATAACTGTCGATGTAACTCAATGTAAAGTGAAGCCTTCTATCCTGAAAACAAAAGCCCACTGCTCTGAAAATACACACTCTGGAGTTCAGTGGCTGCTTGTCTTACTGCCTGTCAGAGTTCATTAACATACTGTTCAATTAACCATCATAAACATCTGCTCTGTCTAAAAGATTATTAATTATTTCTTTCAACTCATAGACAGACACTTGTTTAATTTGAACTCTAATTAACCTGAAACGGGCAGACAAAAACAGTTTCGCCTTAGCATGCTTTCTTAACCTCTGATGACATATCATGGTCATTTTATGATTTAGTACACTAAATATATTACATGTTTCTCCTATATGGCCCTTAAATGTGGATTTAAGGCATATTATCCTTCATTTAGTTGTACTCAGACATAATTAGCGCATCATTAAGCTGTCTTGAGTCTGTCATGCAGGCTGACTGTAGTTTGACTAAGTGAGGTTACTTTTTATATTCTGAAGATTCAAGTAGGGGTTTTCTGGCACAACTTCACCCACTAACAAGGTGCACGGAGAGAAGAAAAATGTCCAGAAAGAGGTAAAACTCCAGCAACACTTGCAGTACTAGGAACAGCTTTATTAGTTGACCAACGCGTTTCAGGCTCAGGCCTTCATCAGGGTCATCATGAAACACATTAAAATCAGCACTTAAAAAGGGTATGAGGGAGACAAAGGAATTCAAAAAAGTAAAAAAAATTTTTTTTTAAAAATGTGAAAGACAACCAATCACATCCATCCATACAACAAATCAGCCAATAGGACACATTAGAAGGTGGGTTGGGCCTGTGATCATGTGGCTTCAAGCCAATCATTGTTATGCTATTAGATAAAAAACTTGCTACCACCCCCTGGCTGCATTTCTTCACTTCATGGACCAAATATGGTATCACTCATGTCCCCAATTAGACACTCCCTTTACCTCTCTGGTAATCTGTAACAATGATTGGCTTGAAGCCACATGATCACAGGCCCAACCCACCTTCTAATGTGTCCTATTGGCTGATTTGTTGTATGGATGGATGTGATTGGTTGTCTTTCACATTTTAAAAAAAAATTTTTTTTTACTTTTTTGAATTCCTTTGTCTCCCTCATACCCTTTTTAAGTGCTGATTTTAATGTGTTTCATGATGACCCTGATGAAGGCCTGAGCCGAAACGCGTTGGTCAACTAATAAAGCTGTTCCTAGTACTGCAAGTGTTGCTGGAGTTTTACCTCTTTCTGGACATATATTCTGAAGATTTCCAGATCGTTCCTTAATAATGACTGTCAGCCCTGGTAAGAGCCTGGGTGATGCAGACCTGGTACATCGCTGTAATTGCTTTGATGTCATATTATGCTTTGCTCAATCTGCATGACCCAGAAAAGGTCTGCTAATTTATCACAGCCAATGCAGGCTTGCATATCAGCTGAAACCCTTTTGGCTTTTAACAAGTGGACTGATTCCAGTAACCAGCTTCATACTAGTTAAAGGTTTGTGGAGAACAATATGGTACGTTAATGGGCTTTTGTAAGTTGATATTTATGTCAATAGTTTTTTTTTTAAACCACACCTGAAAATATTTTAAAGCAATAAACCAAGATTTCATGAAATACCTAAGTATGAAACATAAATTTAGCTTGAAGGACATTAATTACACTGAAGGCTCATTTATGAGCATTTAAGTACAAAAGTAAATATCTGTTTCAAGTGACACATCCACTATTGGGTGCCACTCAGAGTCAAAAGTTACCTCAAAGAAGAAGAAAAGTTAAAAATGTCCAACAACAACAAATGACGCTCAAGGAAGTTGTAATAACGCACCTCTTAAGAAGGAGGCAAAAGCAGAGGCAGCGTTGTAGATGGTGGTGGTCTGTGCATCCATTACTGTAAATGCATTGCAACATTTGGACAGATAATTTTCACTAACTAATTAATGACTAACATCATTTCCAATATGTTACAGTTTTTAAAACTTTTGCTGTGTCTTGTGGTTGTGTCTCACTTGAACTATTGGTGACAGTGCCCCCTACTACCAGTGGTACCGTTCTGTTTCGTCCATATGGTCCGTATCTGCAGGCTTTCAGAAAACATGCACAAATACAGACAGAATGAACACAGAGTACAGACAAAGGACTCTGTCCTTATCTATATGCATATATAATGTTTAGCATAATGAGCCTTAAGACTCATGGCCATAAAAGAATTAAGAGTCAGGAGACAAAAGACTTGCAACAGGCTATTTGTATTAACTGTTTTTGTTGCCTCTAGGGGGCAGTGAAACTAGTAGTAAACACAACATCGACATATTAACACCTTACAAACTTGACCACTGGGAGCTACAGGTGCGGTTTTGGGTGTGACGACAGTGGGAAGCATCCAGGAAAGCGACTCGTCTCAAACAAACAATGGTGGCTCCTAAAGAAGTTAGAGTGAGTACTGTGATAGCATCGGTTATATCAGAACTGGAGAGTATTTCTTCATTGGCAGAAGAGCAAAGAACGGCACTGAAGGCTTTTCTTGATGGAAAAAAATGTTTTTCTTCCTCTGATTTACCACCTGGCTTCACTGGTTGATCTGATTGGTTGAAGTTAGCCTGTGTTAGACGTGATAGATAGATGGTTCATCCAGTCACCTGCCAAGTGCCTGCCCTTTTCCAAACAGTTTTTAAGGATGACTTCCCAGATGGTTCTATGTAACAAACAATATGGCATATCAGATTACTTCCACACTCCATCATGAAAATGCTTTTAGCTTTATGATTTATTATTTAAGTAAACGAACCTTGTAAAATTGAAGCTAAGGTTCCGCCTCACACTGGGCACACAGCCAATAATACTTGAGGATAATGGGGTGGCACCTGGGGTGGCCAATAGGATTTCCCTCTAGAAACACCCCTCCACATTACATGTACAGTAGTCATTAGACCCATTGTTCATGTAAGAATATCAATTAGTGCAGCTTCATATTGGACCAGTGTTGTGCCAATACATAAAATTAGAGGCATTCAGTGTCTCCCCCAAATGGTTAGCAAAGGTAATGTGCAATGCAAATATGACTCACACTAAATAGGCTTTTATGGAGTATGATTCAAAGAAATTCCCACTGACAGCCAATGCAACACATTACAAACTCTCCTTACTGACGTCTTAACTTAATGAAAATAAGTTTAATGAGGAGACCGAAGGGAGGGAGGAGGGAGGGGGTAAGGATGGAAACAGGGAGAGAGGTGGTGGGTTTGAAGTGACTCATTTCCAGACTCATTAATGGTGTGTATGTGTGAGGCCTGGGGCAGGACACAGGCCCCACCATCGAGTCCCACAGGGGGACACTAATGACAAACATCCTGCTTCACGGTGCAGGAGACAATCCATGCATCACATCTGTTTCTTATTCTCACCCTGCTTACTCTTACTCATTCTTTCTCCTGAGAAAAACTCCCTTGCTTTCTGTTCCACTATCTCTCATACATTCACACACACAGCTGCCGTTGCACCATAAAAGAGGACAAAGCAGCTTGCACATATTTTTCCAGCTCGTCGCTAGAGACACAGCGGTGCATCCCCCCTCAACTTCCTTGTTGATAATAAATGAAAGGTTCTCTGTGTGGTCGTGTGTGTTTGTTGTACATGAATTATTCAGTGGGGTGTTTATGTTTTGTAGGAAGTAAGACTGCAAATGCTTCAACAAGTCTGTATCTGTGTCAAGCTGTCCAGAAGCTCAGAAAACAGAGACTAAGAAAGACAGAAATGATTCTGTCTCCTTCTTCAGCTCTTCTTCTTATGTCAATGCACACATAGTTGATCTTACTGTGGGCACAGAGAATAATATTCTGAGCTTTACTGGGATTTATGAATATGGCAGAAATGGAACACAATAGCCATAAGTATGTTTTCATTCGTGTATCTGAAAATGAGAATTGTTGTGCTTTTCTTACCTTAGAAAGACACGTTTGATCTGCAGAGGGTGCGGGTCCATTGATGCCATCATGTTGCACCACCAGGTTTCCAAATCAAATACTCACTCTGTAGAAGGTCTTTTGAGTTTCACAGCCACCGTAGGTTGTCCTACATGTTTGAAAGGGAAAAGCATCCTGGCTGGACAGAGGCTGTTCTCACACAGGCTCTGGTGAAGACCGAGCAGGCTTTTGTTTCATGTAACTGATTTAAATGACATTGTAGAGATCTGTTTTCATGAAAGTACTCTTCATGTGTATACTAATATTCTAATAAACTAATTCCTCTCAAACTCGTCTTTAAAAGGTGACGTTCTGAGTATGTCTGACAGAAGGTAGGTTAAATAAGGATAATGTCTCTCAAAGTAAAAAAAAAAAAAAAAGCATTAACAACCAGTGTTGTCTGACATTGTAGCCGATTTCCTGCCAGCTGTTGTGCCTTATGATGATCAGGGTCCTTTCAGTTCACAAATTGATTACAAGGGTTTCATCTAGACCCCACCCAGGGCGTTCTCTGAGAATCCTTTTAATATTCCAATACATTCTAAAATGTATTGATTTATGTGAAGGGAACTTGCATTGTGTCCCTGAAAGGAAGGTGAGTCCCCACAATGTGAGTGTGTAAATTGATTTCTGTCCCCACATTTGTAATACACAGACACACACACACACACATGCTTTTTGGGCCGTTAGGGGCTATTACACTGTCGATATATATACGTCATAAGATCTATGCGTGTATTCCCTCTGGCCGTTATTGTTGCTTATGTTGGTGTGGTGAGCTGTCATTACTGTGAGTTGTGGGCCTGCGGCGCTGCTGATAGCGTGTGTTTATCTGTGAATGTGTGTATGTGAGAAAGAGGCAGGGCTGAGTGACGCAGCAGTGAGAAAATACAAAAAGAGCGTCGCCTTAGGAGGACAGAAAACTTAAAGCTGCCTCCTGGTGTCTTCCCCTGGTTTTATATCTTCAGACAAGGAAACTCCATTGAAAGAGGAGAGAAAAGCCTCAGTGACTGTCTTAGACGTCATTCAGCATGTTATAATCCAGTCTGAAGGGGCTTTAAATGGACTCTGTGATCTCTTAGGTGTTTTTTTTTGCACAATCATAACCACCACACCAAAGACATAATTTTGATAAATGAAAAAATATACTATCTTCTTTTTTCAGGCCCATTAATTGCCACCAAAGATGTGAGCACCGTCAGTTTGACACGGGAACAGTGGGATAATTGGGACACAGTCTGCTGTGTAGAGGGACAGAGACAGGTTTAACTGAGGACATGAGCTACACACGATGAGTTGTGGTGCTTTGGTGAGACTGATTCAGTTATTATCTGCCCTATTCTGCATTATTCTAATGATCTAATGTAGGCTATCTCTAAAAATAACATGATAAGAATAGTCACCCTTTCCTTTGCTTCATCTTTCTTTCATCTTCCTTACTTGTGAAACGATACAACAGCACTACAAGAGTGCCCTCCACTGGTGAAACATCATAGTACAACAAAAAATAAAGAAAATAAGGCTTTCATCAATTCATAAGCATTTATTTTTTTTACACAAACGCTACAAAGACTCAGTCTTAAATTAAGCCTCATGAAGTGAAAAATACAAACAATATGTACAGTGCATTGCTTTCAACAAGTAAACCTACATCACTGACTGTGTATGAACAGTGTTGATCACAAAGCTACAACAAACACTTTTTAGACAATCTTTCAAGTGGGATCCAGGTAACGTTTCAATACTCAAGACCATTTTGGCAAGAGCATGTCAAGTTCAGTCCAAACAGCCAAAAAGCCAGTCTCTCACACACCCAGCCCCCTGCAGGGTGAGTCATCGCTCCAAAGCAGTGGGTTGGTTCTCAATGAGGCGTTGGGAGGGGGCTCCAGCAGGGAGGGGTCACCAACACATGATACAGTTAAATACAGTTAAACAGTATAACAGTAAATAGTTTTGTATTTCTGCTGGGTGTAGCCCAGTTTCATTTTAATACAATGTTTTATTCTTTTTTTTTTTTTACAGCTTCATTACTTGTGTGTGCTTTTAAGCTATATTTGCATATTTATAATAATCTATAAATGTATTTATCAATTATTCCAGCATGTAGCCTTTAATAGCTTTAGCCTTGTTATTAATAGTGTTTTTTGTTTATTCTTTTATTCTTTTATGTGCATATAAACGATGGTGGGGAGCTGCTGCATACAACTGCCCTTGCAGAAACAAATACAATTGACCCTTCCCACTTTGCTCTCTGCTCTAATAGCAGTTGAGCAATTTGGTTCCCTAGTCAACTTTCTCCTTTCCTGTTTGCTGTACTTAGATATGCTAAGTGCCAGATTTCTCTACGTTGAAAAGAACACCAAATTTAGAAAATGGTTACCGTACGATATGTTGCTGGGGGACCTATAAAAGTGACATATATTCACATCTTAAGTTAGCCAAGTTAGAAAAACAATAGCTAGTTGGCTGTTGTTTTTCTAGCTAATCTTTATCAATTGTTAGCTACCTAGTTAAAAAAAAGTTAGCTAAGTTTTTGCTTACAATCACTAACTTAAAATGTCACCCTATACGTCTTTTACAGGAAAAGGAGAAAGCTGAACAATGAACCAAGCTTGCTCAACTGTTATTGGAGCACAGACCAAAAAGGGGTGGGGCTTAGGAAGGGTCAATTGTATAGAATTGAAGTGAATAATTACATTCCAACATATGATATATAAATGATATGTTTCTCTCTCCACTATTATCTTGTCTTTTTAAAATATATCTTAAGTATCTAAACAAAAAAAATGTGTAGTGTGTGTGTGTGGTTTCATGTCGCTGCTGTGTATGGTAAGGTGTAAGGACAGAGATCATGCAAACATGTTTGAAATCAGTTCAAAACACATTAAAACATTATTATGGACCAATCATCCCTCTAAACCAGAGGTTCTCAACCTTTCTGAGCCACAACCCCTCAGAGGGTGGTGTTCACAAACCCCACCTCCGCCACCCTCTGTCTGCCCGAGAGTGTTCTGGAGTTATATACTGTATATAATACATGAAAGCAACCAAACTCACATTATATCACTGGCACAGGTGAAACAGTGTAAAAAAACATTCCCCAGTCTAACATACAGCCTCATTTTCCATCATAGATTCTGAGTAGTTTAAATTTACTATTTTATGCTACAAAGTGTAAATGTTATTTTTTTGTTACTGTTTATGTTTTTTCAGGAGATGCTAGTTTATATTTGTAATGTGCCTTTGTTGTGCTGGCTTATAGTTTTAACCATTAGTGAGGTATCTCTTGAGGCAAGCTGCAATTTGCGTACTTTTGAGTGCTTGTCCCTTATATTGAAAGTCTTTAAGGGGCTGACATTACAAAGAGCTGCTTTCTGGTTCTCTTTCCATGCTGCTTTCCACAATATTTAATCTTATTTTCTTCGCCACAACCAACTAGTGACCCCCAGAAGTTCTCTTGTGACCACTGTGGGGGTCTCAACCCCCAGGTTGAGAGCCACTGCTCTAAACTGGCAGCTATACTGACTAATTTCTCTATCACTTAGGCTACACAGTCTTGTTTGACTTTTTCCAGCCCTTTTATGTATATTATATTATGGATGATTTGGGTTTTGAGTTTTATGGTAAATAAATGATTTAATTGACCCCCTTTTTTTGCGAGCCCAGCACACAACATATCTAAGTACAGAGATCATAAAAGGAAAGAGTTGACCGAGGTACGGAGCTTCAGCTGTCATTGGAGCACGGAATGAAAAGGGGCGGGCCTTAGGAAGGGTCAATTATTGCTGCTGATGGCTGGACTGTTAGGGCCTCTGTGATGAAGACACCTGAGATCTCCAACAGGTGATGTTCCTCCTCTTTGTGGCTGTCTGTGGAGGGTAAAACACAGTTTGTTTGGGCGGAGCTCAGCCTGAGTCATCCCCGCTGTTCTCGGATCCTCCTTTCGTGTTCTCCTCCGGCTCCTCCGCCGTGCCGCTGTCCGACTCCTCCTCTATGGCGAAGCGCACGTCCGCGGAGGAGCACAGGGAGCTGATGCTGCTCTGCTCCGTGCACAGCGCGCACGCCAGCGGAGAGGGCAGCGCGCCCTCGCAGTGGAGGTGTCCAAAGTGGTTGCCGTGGTTACCGCAGAAAGGCAGGGACACCTGCACGGAGCGCAGGCCTGTCACGGCGGGGGGAAAGGTGAGGCTGTGCTTCTTTGGCAGCGCGCCCCACTCCCTCTGCTCCTCCTCGTGCACCAGGCGCGTGAAGATGTTGACCCTCCTCTTCTCCCTCCTCTTGGAGCGGAAGTAGCCCAGCATTATACCACAGAGGAAGACTCCGTAGAAAGACATGACGATTAATATGTACAAGAACGCATTCCCGTCGCTTTTGTCCGCCTGGGAATGCGCGGTGCTCTGTGTGTGTCTGGGCGACGCTGTAGAGTTTTCCAGGTGCTCCATTGTGTCAGTGCAACGTGGAGGACCTTGAAAGTGGACTGCAAAAGATTAAGAAGTAAATCTATAAATATGAGGACATTTTTTTCACCTTCACGCACATTTTACGCACAAGTATAAACTGCCAAAGAGTGGAGTTTTTCTGTCCAAGTGATTACAAATGATGAAAAACTATAAAATAACACTTGTAGGTAGGCTGCACAACCAATCGAAATATTATTAAGATCGCAATATGGCCGAGTGCAATATCCAAATCGCAGAAGCTAAAAAATAAAAATTAAATAAATAATAACATATAAGCTATATTTAAGTACTATAGTGCTACAGATATGCTCTGGCCTAAGAATCTTGTTGCTTAGATGTAAGAAAATATGTTTATTAGATACAGATCCCAACAGATGTTAAATCATCATGATTTTAATGGGTTTTTTTTCACTGAAAATTAAAATTGTGATGCACAAATGATCGTTACCACTAATCGTGAATCATATTGAAATGCAGCATATGTCAAAGTAATTACAATATGTTATATTGTGCAGCCCTACATCAAGGACAAAAAATGTTTTAAATCTTTTCACTTGTAACTGATGTTGAAATTTCATCTACTATAGTCTACTTAAGGCAAGGATAATACAGAAAAGTAGTAATCAGTGCTTTACTCTGCTCTGAGATTGAGATTTGTGTTGAAGAAAACATTTTCCAGTTGTTGAAAAAAAGTTACCAAAACTCTACACAAGTGATTTAGTTATATAAAACTAAACAAACAATCAATAAACAATAATAACAATGTCATAAATTGTCTACTTACCAAACTGAAGAGCTGAGTCTCTTGTCAAACTTTGTTACTTGTATCGTCTTGCAGCTTTTCTGGAGTTTGGCAGCACTGCTAGAAGGATGAAGTTATTTATATAGAGACCCTGGAGTATCATCATGAGTCACATGATGGAGACTGATTGTAAGATGAGACCTGTGTCTATGGAAGCCCTGAAGGACCATTATGAAAAAAAGAAAAAACTGAGTATCTTTTAACATTATCTGTGCCTCCACAGGGATCTCATGAAATCCTCCAATGCTCTTGAGTATTTCAAACTTACTAACTTACTGAAGAATTACTTCATCATCTCTAGAGTCCAACAGAAAGAGGCCTTGAGGGGATGTGATGGAAAAATACATTTAAGGAGGAACTCCAGCTGTTTAGAAACTGGTGATGAAAAGTGAATAAATTGTAGAGCCACTAAATCATACTGGACCAGTCTCTATTTTCCATCA
>JAJHUR010084392.1:3143-17920 GCA_027495735.1 Lutjanus campechanus
AGATGGACAGAGGCTGCAAGGCAATTGGGGATTAGGTACATCAAAATATACTGTATATTCATCTTTACTAATTTACCCTTCCTAAGACCCGCCCATTTTTAGCAGTGGAACATCAGTCAACTTTCTCCTCTTCAGTTTCCAGCATGCCGTGTTTCTTCCCTGATTGCTCAGTTGATGGAGCATTTAGTCAGCATTTTACTAACATTAGCTATGAGATGTAGCAAGCTTGTTAATGATTTATGTAGATTTTTTAACTAGTTAGGTAGTGCTAGTTATCTTGCTTTCACTGGTCCCCCAGTAACATCTTTTAATATATATATATTTTAATATTGACATTTTGTTTTTCTTTTCAACATAGATGAGTGTAGCACATAGCATATCTAGGTACAGGAAACAAAAAAGAAGAAAGTTCACAGAGGTTCCAAATAGGGGCGGGACTAGAGATAGGTAATTTGTCACAATGTGTGGTGTGGTGTCCTAAGTTAAATATTAATCAATTTGGCACTATATTTCCCTTCTGCAGATACACCAACCTGACAGGTGACATACTCCTCTCTTCTGGAGCTGTATCTTATCTTGGGGCATTTACAGTAGACTACCGTGTCGAGTGCCAGGAGCAGTGGCATATCCTGTGCCAGGAAAAGAAAATCCCCTGCTCTGAAGACTTTACCCTCAGCAACACCCTGGGTAACCAGGTGGCCATCAGGGCGTGGCAGATTGCTGGGCTGCCGGTGGACTCCTTCTCCACAGATAACGGTATCATTGTGTTTAACTCCCGTCGGTGGCCCCTCATGATTGACCCTCAAGGTCAAGCTAACAAGTGGATCAAGAACATGGAGAAGGCTAATAAACTATCAGTCATTAAACTGACTGATGGAAACTATGTGAGAATTTTGGAGAACTGCATCCAGTTTGGAACTCCAGTTCTTTTGGAGAACATTGGAGAGGAGCTTGATCCGGTACTTGAGCCTGTGTTGCTGAAGCAGACCTTCAAACAGCAGGGTGTCGAGTACATGAAGATAGGAGAGAACATAGTGGAATATTCTAAAGACTTTTTGTTCTACATGACCACTGGACTGAGGAACCCTCACTACCTCCCAGAGGTGGCCGTCAAAGTCTGTCTGCTGAACTTTATGATCACGCCACAAGGCCTACAGGACCAGCTTTTAGGGATCGTAGCAGCCAAAGAGAAACCTGAGCTCGAAGAAAAGAAGAACCAACTCATTCTGGAGAGTGCTGCCAACAACAAGCAGCTGAAAGAAATTGAGGATAAGATCTTGCAAGTGCTCTCCTCTTCTGAGGGCAACATCCTGGAGGATGAGACTGCCATTAAGATCTTGTCGTCCTCCAAAGTCCTCTCTGAGGAGATCTCAGAGAAGCAAAAAATTGCCAGCATCACAGAAAAAGAGATTGATGACACTCGCATGGGTTATCGTCCTGTGGCTGAGCACTCCTCCATTTTGTTTTTCTGTATCTCAGAATTGGCCAACATCGAGCCTATGTACCAGTACTCCCTGACCTGGTTCATCAATCTCTACATACATTCCATTTCCCAGAGTGCGAAGAGTGATGATGTGGCTGAAAGGATCAACAATATTGTTGAACACTTTACCCTCAGCATCTACAACAATGTGTGCCGCTCGCTTTTTGAGAAAGATAAGCTGCTTTTCTCCCTGCTGCTCACGGTAGGCATCATGCAGGGTAAGGGCCAGGTCGATGACCAAGTCTGGCGCTTCCTTCTAACAGGTGGCATTGCTTTGGATAACCCTTACCCTAACCCAGCTGCAGAGTGGCTGTCTGACAAATCCTGGTCTGAAATCGTCAGGGCGTCCAAACTTCCAAACCTGGATGGTTTCTTTGAGCATGTCCAAGGCAACATCTCCAAATGGAAGAAGCTGTATGATTCAGGAAAGCCCCATAAGGACCAGTTGCCCGACCAGTGGAGTGAGCTGGTTGGAATGGACAAAATGGTAGTAATCAGGTGCTTCAGGCCAGATAAACTGGTTCCAGCAGTGCAGGATTTCATAGTGGAAAACATGGGACAGGCCTACATTGAACCACCCCCCTTTGACCTGGCAGAGAGTTACAAAGACTCCAACTGCTGCTCTCCACTTATCTTTGTGTTGTCACCAGGATCTGATCCAACTGCAGGTAACTGATTGAAGATGTGTGACCTTGCTACATTTTAACACACAATAGCTCCACACTATCTGGTCAATTTACAATTCGGCTGTACTTCCATCCACAGTATCCACAACTTTTAGTCCCATGAACTTCTTTCCAAGGAACTAAAAGGTTCCTTCAGGTCATTGTTGACTGCACACCCACTGCAGTCTTAAGACCTGTGAAGATGAGGCAAAAATTAGTTTGCTTTCCTCTGTAACTCCATGTTGATGTGCCAAAGCACAGTGAACATGGTTTCGGTTTCAGATTTTTTGACAGTGGGTGCTTAAGGAAAATGCTGTAAGTACTTGACACTAAGAAATGTTCAGCACAGCAACCCCCATTTCCAAAATTCCTGTACATTTAGAAAGTACTGTCCCCCAAGCAGGGACTTTTTGGGGGCAAAATAATATTCCTGGAACTTAATTTAGACCCTGGTTCTTGCGGTGGAAATCCACTGAGTTTGTTTAAAGGCTTGTTGTCCTTGGGGAAAGTTACCGGGGTGGAAACACGATTTTAAATACAAGAAAACTTTCAGGTTCAGAAGTGACTTCTGGATGCAAAAGTCTAATAAATGATTGCATTGTTTCTTCAGGTCTTCTGAAGTTTGCTGATGACCTAGAAATGGGGGGCAGTAAGACCCAAACCATTTCTCTCGGACAGGGACAAGGACCCATAGCAGCTCAGATGATTGACAAAGCCATCAAAAAAGGCACCTGGGTGGTCCTGCAGAACTGCCACCTGGCTACCAGCTGGATGCCCACTCTGGATAGGATCTGTGAGGAAACCATCACCCCAGAAAACACACACCGGAGGTTTAGGTAACAGATTTTACACAGGGAGTTTAACTGTAACATCTTCTTGCATGAAGAAGACGATAAAGGCAAGTATTGTTTCTTCTCCACAGATTGTGGTTAACCAGTTATCCATCTGACAAGTTCCCAGTCAGTATCCTGCAGAATGGGCTGAAAATGACCAACGAGCCTCCTAAAGGAATAAGAGCTAACCTGTTGCGCTCATACCTGAGTCACCCCATCTCTGACCCTGCCTTCTTTGGCAGCTCCAAGAAGCAGGTCATTTGGCAGAAGCTCCTATTTGGTCTCACTTTTTTCCACGCTCTAGTACAGGAGAGGAGGAATTTTGGACCTCTGGGTGAGAAAATTATATTTATCTTTTGTTTGACCCATTTTGATATTTCAACATTTTTGTATCGTTATTTTTTCATTATATGTTATTTGTTAATTTTCTCTCAGGTTGGAATATTCCCTATGAGTTTAATGAGTCTGACCTGAGGATCAGTATGAGGCAGATCCAGATGTTTCTGGATGAATATAATGAGGTTCCACTGGAGGCCCTCACCTACCTTACAGGTGAAAGTTTTATAGCTGTTAATGCAGAAGGGCATTTATTAACACCAATAAAACTGGCAGCAGGGTGATATGCTGATTGGGAACATCACTCTTGAATCACAGGCCATTCCCCGTAAGATATCCTAAACCTTATTTTTTTGTTCTTAATCCATGACCAATATTACAAATCACTTCCCCCTCTCTTTTTTCACATATAAAAAGGTTCAAGGTTCATTCATTTGTCATTCTACAACAGAGGGTTGCACAACAAAATGCAAGTTGTGGTCCCTCTATGCTGCATGAGAAAAACTGTTTTTTTCTGGCGGAGGATCAGTTGAGGAGTTTTCATCCGGGTGTACACTGTCCATTTTTGGCTGTCCCAAATAAAAAATGACCAAAGTGAAAGAAACATGCCGAAAAGTTTGGTCACGTTCCAGTGTGAGAAAATGACAAAGATGACCACTCTCCTGGTTTTGTGACCAAAGATAGCATATATGCTATTTTAGCATACTTAGCATACTACAAATACGTGAAGTTACCTTAAGCCTCTTTGCAAAATTGGCATCCTAAGTTGGCCTCTTTTCTCTTGCCACATTCTCCTTTTCCTCCTCTTCTTTGGATTTTTTTTCATACACAAACACCACTATTGCAAGGGCTCAGTTCTTGCTTAGTCTCATTGTTGTCACTATACTGGCATGATTCAGTAGATGTAATCATCATGCAGTCTATATACTGTACATCAAACTTGATGTTGTATTCAAGTTTATTAGATCCATGTCGCACGGTATGGCTTGCAATAAACTCAAAGATTGCTGTAATCTCACAGTCTGTAGGCGCCATTACAGAAAAGAAGCTGCTCTGTAGTCTGGTGGTACATTCAAAGTAAAAAAGGTCTGTGGTTTCAGTTTCACACTGCTGTCATTGAGAGCATACTCACCTCATCCATAACAGTTTGGTACAGCAGCATGGACAGTCATGCGCACAGAACACTGCAGTGCATAGTCAACAAATCATCCAAGGTTACTGCCTCCCCCCCTTCCATCAGTTCAATCACTTTGACACAAACAAGCAAAAAAAAATCTTGAACTCTCTAAAATCTCTAACTGCTTTCACCCCACTCACTGCCTCTTCCTGCTGTTGCCTGTAAGGTGCAGTAAGTCCCTCCCCACCAAATCATCCAATAGTCTCACAAACCCTGACAGATGTATTTGCACTTAACCTGTACCAATCTTGTAAATACTGCATGGATTTTGTCTGTAGAAATCTGTGAATATCGTCTGTTGTGATATATTTTGTTTAATGTGACACTGACATCTGCCTATGTTTGATTGTCATGACACTATTGTATTGAGTTCACCTACAATGCTGTACCAAGAGAAGATTCCATGATGTCAGTTGTGGTAATTAATAAATGATTGACTGATTAGCATTATATATAGATATACTGTATATACTGCAGATAGTAACATTACTCAAACTTGACAAAACACCTTAATAAATATCACAACAATGTTTCTGGATTTCCTGTTTTATTTTTGGTTTCAATGATCTCTTTTCTTGTTTTCTCAGGTGAGTGCAACTATGGCGGGAGGGTGACAGATGACAAAGACAGACGTCTCCTGCTGTCGCTTTTGTCCATTTTCTACAGCTGGGAGCTGATAGAGCAGGACTGTTACCACCTGTGTGAGGGAGATCTGTATTATGTCCCAGCTCATGGCCCCTATCAGGTACTGTCAGAGCTCTGGTCAATTCCGAATTAATGCTGCAGCATACGACTGCCATATGTATCATTATGTCATATCATGACACAAAGCAGCTGCCTTCTTATGTCATTATGGCCAAATGCAGGATTTCATTTCAGCTGGATTAATGTTTGCAGTTACTTTGATATTTAATATTTGTCTGAAATTAAATCTAGTTAATGCTTGGCCTTGAGGGCAAGAAGATCACTATACTTAAAAGTCAATTATTCTTTAATCACCCTTTCTGATAAAGAAACACAAATAATCACAAATAATTTTCCTTATTCCAGACGTATGTTAACTACATTCGCAGTCTTCCAATTTGTGCCGATCCTTGTGTGTTCGGACTTCATAGCAACGCTGACATCACAAAGGATAATCAAGAGACCAATCAGCTCCTGGATGGAGTACTGCTGACTCTGCCCAGGCAGACGGGAGGTGGGGCTAAGTCCCCTCAGGTTTGTGCTGCCTGTTGTGTGTAGCATTTTGGCTTATGCTGGTTTCCCTGAGATATCACTATATGCAAACTTGTTTTTTCATATTCACACTTTGTGTTGTAGGAAATCGTAGATGAGCTTGCAGAAGACATCCTGTCTAAGCTCCCAGCAGACTTTGACATCCAAATGGTGATTGATAAATACCCAGTCATGTATGAGGAGTCTATGAATACTGTTTTGAGGCAGGAAGTCATCCGCTTTAACAGGTAATAACTTGTGCTACTGTGCCAACACCAGTAACACACTGAGGAAACCCTTTATTCTTAAAACTTGATCACATTCGTCTCCTCTCTTAACAGACTCACTCATGTGGTGCGCGTCAGCTTGGTGAACATTCGCAAAGCTTTGAAGGGTCAGATTGTTATGTCTGCTGAACTTGAGAACGTCTTCAGCAGCATGCTGGTGGGCAAGGTGCCCACTATGTGGGCAGCCAAGTCGTACCCCTCTCTCAAGCCAATGGGGAGTTACGTGACTGATCTCTTAGCCAGGCTGCAGTTCCTGCAAGTAAGAATTATGATTGTTTTGGGTCAGACTTCAAGCCAAGGTAACATATTTGCCTTGACTGGCACAATGGACAGAACACAGACTAAGCAGTTCAAGTCAAATAACATACATGTACAGTTTGTTTAGCCTTAAAGGGTATTTTTCAAACTGGACACTATTTTTCCATGTGTGTAAGTGACTAATGGGGACATCAATTTTTGAAATTTGTCCAGTATTTAGAGAGAGCAGCGGTCAGCTGCCAAACAAGCTGTAGTAAGTATAGTAATAGTAAGTATGTCCACTAAAAGTGCTTGTTTTTGCCACAGACAGGCTCAGATTGTTATTCCAAGTGTCTGACATTTTGGAGAGGGCCACTACAGAGAGAGACCTTTTGTTAAAGAGGAGGATCCTTTTTGTTCAGTCAGAAACAGCTGCTATATCGCTTCATTCAAGCAACCAGACTCTGTAGAACAGGACAGTAATTTTGCCTCTCTGGTCTACCACTTACCACTGTATCGATTGGTTAGTGTGTTTGTGTTATTGTGTGAATTTGGTGTTTTTATTTGTTTCTGTTGCTGTCTGACCTTTGGAGATTTAAAAGGTTAAAACCTATCAAGGGAGAAGTAGACCACAGAGATAAAATTACTGTTTTTGTCAATGGAGAGAAGTTGCTTTGAATAGAGCAATCAAACTGTTATTTCTGGTTAAACAAAAAGGATCATACAAAAAGGTCTATCTCTCTATTGATCCTTTCCATAATGTTGCCAAACAAATAACAATCTGAGCCTGTCAGTGGAAAAAACAAGGACTTTTAGTGGATTTGCTTTGACGATACACAGTTGCCCAGAGGGATTATGTTGCAGCACTGTGTTGGTCTCCCTCAGTACTGCACCACTTTCAAAATTTGTTGTTCCCGGTGATTGCTTAGACACAAAACATGGGAAAATAGGGTCCAGGTTGAAATATACAGAAGTTACCCTTTAAGTTGGGGATAGTGATTGAATATGTATAATGGATAAAATTAAGCTAACCTATTACACTCAAAGAAAAGTTGGTTGTATAGATAAAATATTACATTGATTTTTTTAATATACTAATACCTATGCATATGCTTGGATGACAGGATTGGCTCGATAACGGCCCACCTACGGTCTTCTGGGTCTCTGGCTTCTACTTTACTCAGTCATTTCTTACTGGAGTGGCCCAGAATTTTGCCAGGAAGTACACCATACCCATCGATTACATCGGCTTTGAATTTGAGGCATGCATATCTCATTTTGGTCATATTCATCATAATGATTTAAAAATAATATTAGGAATATATTTGGTTGATATTCATGCTCCGTGTTGTCTCCCAGGTAACCAAAGAGGAGGCCCATATGGATGAGAAGCCAGAGGACGGGGCCTATGTCAAGGGTCTTTTCATGGAGGGGGCACGCTGGGATAGAGAGAACATGGTCATTGGAGAGTCCCTCCCCAAGATTCTCTTTGACTCCTTGCCCATCATCAAGCTCAAACCAGGAGAAATGGCCAAGTTTCAGCATGAAAACATCTACGTTTGTCCTGTCTACAAAACCAGCGCCCGCAGAGGGACTTTGTCCACCACTGGCCACTCCACCAACTATGTCCTGTCCATCGAGCTGCCATCTGACAAGCCACAGAAACACTGGATTAACCGCGGTGTGGCATGCCTTTGCCAGCTGGATGACTGAGAAGTAGCATCAACTGATTCAGTAAGTGGAGCAATTAAAAAACTGTAAATGCCAAAGAAAGTCTATGTGTTTGTTTGCCGAAGTAATGCAGGTGTAAACTGACACACGTGGACACACATTTGTCCCATATTGGCAACCATGAACACGATAGAAGCATATTATTTTTCATAGCAGATGACAATGAAATCTTATGGTACCATTCTGTCTTGAAGAGAAACAATTATAGCATATCTAGCATGATTTATTGGGAATGGAGTTTTGTTTTGTTTTGTTATTTTACCTATGTTACATGTAAAATATATATATTTACTTTCAGTCCATATTTTACATTAGATTGATGAACAGCAGTGACCAAACTCATGATACACAACAAATCCATAGTACTTTAAAACAACTTAATGTTTACAATGCATTTTGTACTGATTCTAGACTAGACTAGTCATGATGAAAAGAGCTGTCACTGATATGCACATATATTTTGCACTATAATGCACTTTATTCTATAATTCTATTTTCTACATGTTTTTTTGTTTTTGTTGGGTGGCTGGTGGCAAGTGACTGAGTACAACTATTTCTTTAATGTACTTAAGTAGATTTTTCAGGTATGTGTACTGACTGTTTTGAATACTTCTTATTTTTACTCCCTAAATTTTGAATTTGCATCATTGCACAACGTCTTCCCATCATTTCAACCTAAATGGATGCAAATGAGTGCACAGAAAAAAATATTTCTTAGTCTTTCTATCAGTGCATATCACGCACAACAGGCGTAACGAGATGAAAATGATATAAAATGCAAAAAGACATAACAAGACAAAAAACAAAGTAAAGGGCGAAACAAGATGGAAAAGCTATAAAGAACAGAAAAGAGAAGATGAAAAAGATGTAACAAGAATTAAAAAAAGATAAGATGGAAAACAGCGTAGAAGACGAAGAGGACATAGTAAGAAAAAAACCATAAAAGATGTAAGAATAAAAAATGTAACAAGATGAAAAACAACTTAAAAGACGTAACAAGACACAAAAGAAGTAACAAGATGAAAATGAAGTAAAAGACATAATATTACTTGACTGTGGAGAAAAGGTGAGGTCCAGTTAGCTTTGCACAGAAACAGCTGGTAGAAGCAGAGACAAGACCCTGTACTTTTTCACTTTTATGAAGGTAAGAAAGTTGAATTTGTACTTTTGCTTTCACCAGAGTCTGTACCTGTGCTTCTACTTGAGTACAGAATGTGTGTACTTTTGCACCTCAGGTTAATGCGAACATTTATTACTTGATAATAAAGTCAACATAATGTCAAAACAACTGGGATGATATTTACACTACTCTTTTATCTGTCCATGTCCATGTTCATTTCATTGCTGGTGATGTCTGTGGCATAATGTCTGTCTGGAATACATGTGAGTAATTGTTCTAGTAGTAGTAGCAGTTCTCAAGTCAGAAGTCCACCCAGCAGTGTGTTCTGAAGGCTAACACTAGATGGTAGCAAAGGCAAACCAGTGTTGCACAGCTGTCCCATTTGGTACCCACAATGCCTCTTCACTGAGATCCAGTCTCTACGATCATACATTTATGTCATGCTTAACTAGTGCATGACCTATGATGATTTAATGCATGAATTAATGCAGGATGTATCATGAAATCCTGTTACTCATAAGTGATCAAGTCGCTATGACTTCATGTGATTAGTTCACACTTAATAGATCATCAGTTAAGGAATGTGAATGCACTGTTACTTCATGCATTAATTGGTTTGCTATCAAGTTGGCTGGATTCCAGTTACTTAAACCTTTAATCACGTAACTGTATTTATGTTTATTATAGAAATCTTTACATCTGATAATCAGCTACCTTAAAGACAAAGCCCCATAATTCTATGAGAATAGGTCTGTTCTGCTTTAAGAGAGGCTGAGTGAATACCTCAATGAACTTTTATGGAATTCAGCTGATTTGATCACATATCAATTAATGTATAGACTAGCTGTGAATTCACATTCCTTAACTGATGTTCTATTTAGTGTGAACTCATCACGTGAAGTCATAGTGACTTGATCATCTGTTAGTGGGGAACAACAGGATTTCTTATTACACCCTGCATTAATTCATGCATTAAATCATCATGAGTCATGCATTAGTTAAGCATTACTTAAATAATATAATTTGTAACCTTCATGTTAAGTGTTACCCTTTTTATATACATTAATATATGCATCGATGTGTATTCATATAGCTAAACAGGGTGCCATCAAGTGCAAGGTTCTTAATTTTGATACCAACACTAAAATATCATTGTTGGAACATATATGAGTTGCCAAAATATCTTGACATTAGTGTCGCTTGCTTGTGGTAATTATGTCAAATCATCAGCAAGAGCAAAAACAGTTTGTGAGAGTGTTATAACAGACCACCTATCTCTACCTGAAGGCTGCATGATGCCAAATACCTGCCTCACCATCCCTGATTGAAGTCTGGCCGGGTGTATGGCAATGATTTTCTGTCCCGACAAGCAGATTGATGACTTAATTATGAAATGCTGAGATTCAGTGCAGGATAAATGCTCTCTGCATACGAGCGGGATGCCACAAATCACCACTGAGCCTTTTCATGATGGACCTCATTCAACCAAACTTTTGTGAAAGGAAGTTGTACATTAAATAGCGGTATAGTTTTACATACTCAGACGGCTGGTGAGTGGTGGTGCCTGGCTGATGCTGTTTTTATGTCAGCGATGCTTGATGTTCTCTGTAGTCAGCACTTGTGGGTTCAAACATAATTCTTCTGACATCTGAATTCAGCTGCAGCATCAATACCCACCCCAGGGCATAAAGTACTGCAACATTAAATCTGTTTATTATGAAACGCAGCTGATGCAGGCTCCTGTGAGAGATGCTCCTAACTTCAGTAGTGACCTTTTATTCAGTGGTAGCGGGAGACATACTTAAACATCTCCAGGATCCCACCTGTAACTATGTTATAAAAAACTTTAAAAAGTAAAGGAACCAGCAGCAAACCTTTTTTGACTGGACTAAGGGCTAATTTGTTGTGGCAACTTAGGTTAGAAAGTTCACACAAGGTGCTATCTTATGTTTGTCAAACTTTACACTACTATTTAGATTTACTCATGCACTGAAGTTCACTCAAAATGCTGTCTTATGTTTGTCAGACTTAACACTACCATTACAATGTACTCATGTACATAAATTCTCAAAGTGCTATCTTACATTTGTCAAGTTTAATATTACTAGTCAGATCTACTTGTGGTCTTAAGTCAAGTAAACTTTACATGTGTTCATACGACAGTATAAATCAATGTATGTCTCAAATAAGTATCCAAATGTATGTATACCTGTTATATTTCAAAATATAGCAAGTTGTCTAGACAGCTGGTGAGTTCAAACACAAAATGTCTCCATCCTGCTCGTGTGGTGTTAAGTTGTGTCTGACCCCAGCTCAAGTTTAGTTGTGCCCTCAAAAAGCAAAGAACATTCAGAGTTTTTAAACACCTGCTAGAGAAAGATCAAGCTACCCGGCATTGTCATCCTCCCTCTTGTCCCTTTATGCCTCCTCATGCTAATGTGTTAAATGTCCTCCTGAAAAAGCCCTTTGGAAAACTAGATGATCATTTCCCTTTAATGAAAATGACCAAACTGAAGTGTGTGTGCCAAGAGGAGCACAACACAGAAATGTCCTCCGAACACTTTATGAGAGTGCAACACCTCTATTTATTCAGCATTGCATTACAAAAACTCAACTTCAGTTTTCTGTGCAAGGGCACACCGGTACACAGCTTTTATTGCAGTCATTACATTATGTTAATGTTGGGCTGATAATGAAATGGAAGAACCTCCTGTCTTTTCAGATAAGGTTCTCCTAAATAACTAGCTCTACATATACTGTTTTATTATGGCAGAATTACACTGAAAATTTAGGAAACATTCATCACATAAATCACACAGCACATTGGTTTTGTGTCAGAGAACACTGCACTGACCTTGATTTGTGTCAGTATTGGTATAACTGTGTGTCCACAAGCAGAATCATTTCAGCTATTTAGAGCTTGTTGTTTGTCTCGCAGAGCCACAGAAACACTGCAGCTCAGGCGATGTGGACACCAGTCTGCCTATAGAACCTCAATGCACCTATTTCTGTGTGTAACAGTTCCAGTAAATGCAAGAAAGTGAACTCATTCATTTTATTTGGCATTTACCCTTGAGGACGGCATCTTGGCATCTATCCCCAAGCAATGAATCACAAAAATGTGCCCCTGAGTCCTTGAGCAAAATCCATGACCTTGATTTCCATTCAATTTTATAAAGACAGTTGATGGTGCGTTCTAGTGTGTATGTGTGTGTGTGTGTGTCTGTGCCTGTATGTGTGTGTGTGTGTGTGTGTGTGTGTGTGTAAGGGACTGCCTCAAAAGTGCACACCAGAAAAGAATATTAATTTGACTGCAAGTCTAAAATAAACTGCAAAGATACTCTGACAATAGCTTATACATATACATATGCCATAGATTTAATTTGTTAGTATATTTTTGTATTTTGTAGCAAATGACAACTTACTAGATCTGCTGTTATAAATGTTAATAAGTCATTAATAAAGGGTTTTAATGATCAGACCTGCAATTGTAAACCTTTTATATTTCAGTTATTAATGGTTTTAAATATCAAGTGTACACTGTAGTTCAAATTATTAATAGGTCATTAATAAAGAGTTTTGGTGTAAAGTCTGTAGTTACAACTGTTCCTAAGGGATTAATAAAGGTTTTTATTCATCAAATTTGAAATGATAAATAACGATAATACTGGTAATGTTTTTAATGGTCAGAGTTGGCAGTTATGAATGTTAATAAGTCATTAATGAAGGGCTTTAATCATTAGGTGTGCTGCTATAATGTTACTACGTCATTAATAAAAGGTTCTAATATAAAGTCTGCAGTTAAAAATGTAACTGAGTCATTAACAGATTTTAATCATCAAATGCTAATAAGTGATGAATAATGGATTCATAGATTAATTAATTGTCAGGTTTGCTATTATGAATGTTAAAAGGTCATTAATGAAGGATTTAATCATAAAATCTGCAATTGTAAGAGTGAAAAGTTAATTATTATTTTTGTCAAAATAGTCTACACTGCACTTTTCTTGAATGACAGAATGATAAATGATGCCAAAGACAGATTTCACAATCTGGCAACCCTTAGTAATGAATTATAACTCATATATAAACCATTAGTAAGTGACCATTGATAGAAAGCAGCAACAAAGATAAACACACTTCGTCGCTGAAGCAAAAACCACCCACACATAACAGAGAGCGGTGACAGATGATGACTTTATTATCAGTCTGCTGCTGCACATTTAAACAGTGACTGTTGATGAAGACTGGAGCGAGACGACAGCAGGAGCTGGTACAAATGTACAATCATCTCTCCCTCTCTCTCACACACACAGTGTGTGACTGTGGCACAGTCAGTGTGAGGACGGTTTAGATTAGGCGGCGGCGGAGGCGACAACCTCCTCATTTCCTGAACGCAAGCGCACAGCGAGCTGTGGCGGAGATGTGATGAGTATTGTCGGCGGAGGTCTGGAAGGTGTGCCGGTCACTGCTGTCGCTCAGCTGTCTCCCCCCCTGAGAGAGAGACAGTAGAGAGATAGAGACAGGGAGAGAGAGACACACACACAGAGGAGAAGTTTCCTCCGCTCTTGACGCACGCTGCTCGTCGTTCGTTCAGACTCCAGACGATGGCACGTCTGTGTCCGGGTGCAGCAGCGCTGTTGGAGCCCCGCTGCTTTCAAGACAACTGCTGAGGAATCCACAAAGTGTCACCATGGCTGAATTTGGCGAGAACAAGAGCGCCGTCGGTCCACCGGTTGCTGGCTGGAAAGCTGCGTCAGGAGGAGCCGGGACCGGGACGAGCCTGGAGACGCACCGGGGAGCGGAGCCGGTGTCAAACGGGAACTGCAGCGTACCAGACACCGTGAAGAGGGTCCAAAACGAGTCCAGCTGCGAGTCCCCGACGTGGGAGAGCACGGGTTCAGACTCAGCCTCCAAACCGATCCCTCGACGCAGCAGTCTGATCAAGGTAGGCCGTCATATCCACTAAGAGAAAAGAGCTGTTCTTGCTTTAAGATGTGAGACGCATGACTTGAAAAAATGCGTGCAAACTGTTGCTACATAGAAGATGACAAATAGCCTACTTAACGTCACTTGAATTACACACGAGCACTACAAGCCCCAGCAGGAATTTTAGGATGATGCCATGCAACATTAATCAATACAGACTTTAATCTAAGATTGGCTAACCAGAGTTCAGCAAAACTCGGTTTAAAATGAGTTAATCCAGATTTCATAGTAAGCAGAGCTCTATTGCACAACTAAAAAAATACAAGCTCAGTTCGGTAAATCCAAGTTCAGCGACGTTCAATATGGGGATGCTTCCTTACCCACATGAAAAAAAAAAAGATATAAGCTCCAGTGCTGTCTGGACTTTGCAAGTAGAAACGACTTTCACCTGCTCTGCAGTCCCTACCTGTGCAGTATCTGCTGACTAGCTAAAAACTTAATTAAATGTTATGTTGTTGGTTAAGATACCTAATATATATATATTTTTTAAATATAGTGTTGTTTGCTAGCTAGCTAAAAAGTAAAAGAGGAAAGAGAAAAAAAAGTTAGCAGGCTAGCGCTACATCATTGTGAGCTAGCTGAGAATTGAACTGAACTTTGTAGTTTGCTAGTAGGGTTGAAAATTTTATGTTGAAAACATCAATAATTGATTAATTCGTAAGGATTAACAAGATACCCCCCCCCCCCCCCCCCCTTTTTTTTTT
>JAJHUR010084392.1:17940-47236 GCA_027495735.1 Lutjanus campechanus
GTTAAAAAAAACCCCCCCCCCCCCCCCTTTTATTTTGTTGTTGTTGTTGTTGTTGCCATTTTAAGTTTTATTTAAACAATTTTAGTGGCAAATTTGTTATGTGAAACATTCATTCATAAAACACAAAATTTAAATGCACAAAATAATAAAACAATAAGGCACTCGCTCGAAATGGTAGCTCTCTGTTAGTCTTTATTAAACAAATGGCTCTGCCAAACAAGACAGTTACTCTCATTTCTAGTGTAACAAGTCAAACCAAGCTAGCTGAAACGTCAATATTGTGATATTGTTATATGTTGTGATATTGTTTGCTAGCTTGCTAAATGTGAACGTTATATTATTTGCTAGGTAGATAAAAAGTGAAAAAAAAAAGTTTGACAGCTAGCATTACATCGTTTGTGAACTTGTTAAAAAGTGAACTAAACGTTATATTGTTTGCGAGTAGGGTTGAAAATTTTGTGTATTTTCCATAACTGATTATCAAAAACATCAACAATCAGTAATCGCTGAATCATTACTAATTAATATAAAAATGCACATTTTTTTCCATTTAAAGTTTTAATTAAACAAATCCATGGCAAATTCTTCATGTGGAACATTAATTCATAAAACACAAACAATTTAAATGCAAAGAATAATAAAACAAGGCTTTTGCTTGAAATAGGAGCTCTCACTGCCTGTTTTTATTCAACAAATGGCTACACCAAACATGTAAACAATGTAATGGGGCGCACTTACTGTCATTTCTAGAGTAACAACTCAGACCAAGCGAGCTAAAAAGTAAATATTGTTATATTGTTATTATTTATCAAGATATTGTTTGCTAGCTAGCTAAAAAGTTAGTTAGCCTACTAAGCCTACTCATAATGGCTCAACATAGAGGCTTTAATTTGTCTTCTGTTTAAAAAAACTGGTCAACCAATTTATCAACTGTAGTGAAACAAAGAAGAGATACATCATAAACTCAATTCGACTCAGTCTTTCCCTTAACTTTCATCAAAGGAACATGATAATTCTTCTCAATCTCAAAAATGCAGCCATTTTAAAAGTTAAACCTCCTTGAGTAAATATCCTCTGTAGTTTCAAGTTAGTACTGGATCACAGGTTTAAGTGCAGTTAAATTAAATCTATGTTTAGAGTAAAAACAAATCTGAGCTTTAAATTTAATTTTTCTTCATTTTAAGCTAGGGTAAAAGATTGGTGGAACATAAAGTAAAACCATCATTGCACCATTACCCCCGTCTACCAATTTTTAATCACTGCTGAGTTGTGCATATGTAGACCCACACATCTCTCCCCTAACACTGCTGACATAATCAACCTTCAACCTGAAAATAAACAGTTAATACAGAGACTCTGCTTCTGTCAGCTTCCTCTCCATCTGTGCAAATAGCAAAATAATCTGTCACCTTGTCTCACTCATGTGTCAGTGCTTGTTTAGAAAATAGTAGAAATATTTTATGCTCCAAGATGCACATTAGGCCTGGCCCATGTTACATTTAGGATGAGTTTAAATACTGCCTGTCCAGACATGTACACCCCATGAATACTGCCCACGCAGGACCCCAAATCAGCATAAAAACATTCAATTTCAGAGCTTTTCAATCATGTGTGTCATGTAGAGTCAGTGTGTGCAGGCGCAGGTTTTGTTCCAGGCACAGACTACAGCAGGCGGTGTCACTTATTAGCACTCCATCAGCTATGGAGAGGATGGGGGAGGAACTAATAAGTGAAACCACCTGCTGTAGTCTTTGATTAGAATGAGAAATTGCATTCACTCCGCCCTCTGTTGCTCACACTTGAATGCCCCTGTCCAATTAACCCCACCGCCTACACCGATCTGAGCTCACACTAAGAAAATGTCAAGTTTACACAGATATCACACTTATAACGACTCGAATTGCTTTATGACTGAAAAGGCATTTAAGTTATTGTCATATCAATAACACCTAATCAATAACTCATCCCCTGACTTTGTCCTTTTATGGTTTTGGCCTTTGGGCATGTGGGTGGTTTCATATTGATCTCTAGTTGTTGCTTGTCTCTGGTGCTGCGGCCTGCAAAGACATGATTATTTGAACATGGCTTCATCTGCGTCTGATTGGCTTCCACTCAGCGAGACAGGAAACCAGCCAGTTGGCCAATTTCCTCGCACAGTTCATGTTGCAATATTGCTATTAAGTCATGAGCAGTTGGTGAGGACACGTCCCTTTCTCTTTCACTGGAACACACACGCAAATGTTTCTCACCTCCTTTGCCCACACACAGGCCTGCTCTTGTCTTTCTTCTGTTAGCCAGCCTGACATCGATGATTTCAAAACACTCTGTTTGCTTCACTGAGGTTCTGGCGTCTCACACTGGCTCGGAAATGGCGTTAAATAACTCTTGGCTCTGCAAGGCGCCTGATATCTACCTCGATGTTTTGATGTGTGGCGTTAAATAGCTCCAAAACATAACCATCACCCTGGGCGTCGCCTGCATATGAAATGTTTGAAATGTATGAAATGTGTTTGTATGTTCACTGGGCACGCTTAGTGCGGCGGACTCTCAGTGATCAACGAGCCATCGACCAGCACAGCAGTGCACATACGTTTGAGCTCTCACCTTGTGTTTGTGTTTTGAATCATGTACACTTGCACTCTTAGAAATAAGGGTTCCAGAAGGGTTCTTCCTGAAGAGTTCTTCCTTTATGGAAGACAGAGAAAGAGGATTGTTGAGATCCTTGAAGAACTCTTTCATCATGCTTTATTTGTGTTATTTGTAACATAAAAGGGTTCTCGGGTGGAACCCCCTGGGTGGGTTCTGGATAAACCCACTGCAATAAAGAGGAATTCTCTGTCGAACCCCTTGGGTGGGTTCTAGACAAAACCCTTGGAATATAAAAGGTTTCTTCTTAGAGTGTGAGGCTGTAGATGGATGGAGGTCAGTCTAGAAAGCAGGAGTTATGAATCCACCTGTCAACACAGCAGCGTGTGTGAGTGTGTGTCAGTGTGTGTGTGTGTGTGTTGCTGTTTGCTGAACTGCCCCTACAGCTAAACTCTGGACTCCACACAATAGGAGTCTGGGTGGTATGTAGGCAGATAAACAGGAAACATGACATTCCAGTCCGGTTTTAACAGGAGTCAGGAGGGGATTCATGTCCACTCTCTCTCTCTCTCTCTCTCTCTCTCTCTCTCTCTCTCTCTCTCTCTCTCTCTCTCTCTCTGTGTGCGTGCTCCTGTTCTCTGAGGTAATGAGAGTACTCTTAATTGTGTTTCATCAGTATGTTCTTCATGCTGTCCTCTCATTTATTCTCGTTCTCTCTGCCATGTGTGCGTGAAGGAGATGCAGAATCAGGTGCCCACTCAGTTTGTGTCTGTTTCAGGTTCATCTCGATGTAGATAACCATCAGGTGCCCTCTTTTTCTCTCCCTTTTAGTTTCAAACAGACACGCTTTCAGTGACACACAAACATGCACACATGCACAGACCTGCCTCCTAGTAAAACACAGCTAGGCACAACAAATATCAGCACTCATTACTCATCATGCCAACACACACTGTAAGACACTCTGAAATACATGGCTGGCATGTTGATGAGTGTGTGTGTGTGAGAGTGTGTATGTGGGCACATTGCTGTCCTGTGGAAAGCACACATCTCCAAAATCTCTGCATTTCATTTACCAAGAAAAACCAATGCATTTTTACACAGTCCAATGGGTTTTTATGGAATGTGTAAGCCAAGAATTGACTCAGCCCATAAATAAGACTTCAATTTATCTGACAACCTAAAGGAATACATTTTATTTTGGGAAGTATTCTTATTAATATGTTCATACAAGTCTGGAATTAAGTCATCTTTAGGGTAAGGCCACTCTGGCCTTTGATAAATACAAACTAATTGGATCGTTGCAAAATGTAGTGCACCAAGGCCAAAACCAATAGTGGCGTCACAATAAGTGATAATTATCTGACACTTTATGATTAGCTGATAATTAGCCCGATCAGCCGCAGTCAGTAATCAATACAAACACACATTGTTAGACGGCAAACCATTAATCAAACCAGAAAATAACCATAGATTATGTCAGACAACATTATTAAACTACTTTCTGAGGTCGTGACAAAACGGTAACATTGAACATTGAATTTTATGGAGCCCCATTTCCCATAAGCTAAGTTATCATAATGAGAAACGTTCTCAAAATAATGACTTAAGTTATTATTTAGACACTAAAGCGTTTGATTTTGTTTCTCATATAATTACTTACAGGATCTTCATTTCCTCCCATCACATCGGCAGAAATGGGTTTCCATAGAAATTAAACTAAAGCTCCCTGCACCCTCCCCAGAAAATAGTGTTTCAAACTCCTCTTATGAAATATGACACATAAACAATTCCTTACATGGCTGCAAAAACATAAACAGATAAAAGGTGTCACATGCCGACAGTCTTCTTGTCAATTTAGCTTCAACATCATGCAGAGAGAGAGAGAGGGAGACGCCCTACACCTGTTTTTTTCATGTCTGTGACATTTGCTACACATACAGTCATTTAAACTGTGGTGAAAGGTGTTGCTGTTTAAGAATCAAGTGTGTGGCAAAGAAAAAAATAGACGAAACGCCAAAGTGCGAGAAGAAGTGCCACTACAGGTGCGTGAGCTGCGCTGCTCACACAGGCTGTGTGGCTGCTGTAACCTGTGTGCCAAAGTGAGAAAGCAGGAGGTTCAATGCACACATGCTGCAGAGTGTGTTTTATGAGGAAATCTGCCACTTTCTGCATAACGGCTGTTTCAAAGCAGGTCACGACAAAGTGGCCATGTGGGTAGATGGGGTATTATGTTAACTAGAGCTGTAACGATTAATCAATTATTAATCGATTATCAAATTAATCACCTACCACTTTGATAATCGATTCATCGTTTTGAGTCATTTTTTAACTAAAAAAACCCCAAAAGTCTTTGATTTCAGCTTCTTAAAAGTGAATATTTTCTGGTTTCTTTCCTCCTCTTTGACAGTAAACTGAGTTGTGGACAAAACAAGACATTTGAAGACGTCATCTTGAGCTTTTCGACACACTGATCAATAACTTTTACCGTTTTCTGACATTTGGACAAATGATTGATTAATTCAGAAAATGCTCAACAGATTGATCGATAAGGAAAATAATTGTCATTGGAAAGACTTGAAAAACAGTTTGGACCAATTTCTCAACCGACAAGACTGACAGGACTAATGAATCAATTTTTAATTGACTGAATAATTTTTTAAGACAAAAAAAAATGTATCTGATTTCAGCTTCTTGAATGTGTATATTTTCTGGTTTCTTCTGTAAAGCTCACTATTTAACTCGTTATATCATGTTTGTTTGTACAAAAATGGTGTAGTGTGTAGCAAGCCAAGCTAGCTGTTTCCCCTGTTTCCAATCCTTATGTTAAACTAAGCTAACCTTCCCCTATCTCATCATCATCATATCTAATGGAGAGATATGAGAGTGATATCTATTTTTTCATTTAACTTTAGGCAAAAAAAAGCAACTATTTGAGTTTATTTGTACATTTTGAATGTCTTTGTGTGTGTTTTTCAAACTGAGGGAGCAGTGTTAGCCAGAGGCGATAGCATGCAGCTGGGGAGGGTAGTTGTGTGAGTCAGAGCAGCCCTGAGCACCTCCTGCTGTTCAAATCAACATCTTTATTTTAGCGGCATAAGCATGACCCTGCACAGCCACAGGGAGTGCATATACCTCCTCTCTGATTGTGATGGAGCCACAGGACATACTACTACTCTGAGCTGTTCTGGTGACAGAGTCACTCTTCATACTCTACATTCATTATATACACAAGGCGTGCATGTGTAGAGCTGTGCAGAGGTATATGTGTTTGTGCTGAGTTTGTGCCTGTTAGTGAGCCTCAGTGAAGTCATCACTGGTGCATGTGAAACCCCACTCAGTGCGTCGATCACTGAGTGGATTCCTGACTCAAGGCTTCAACCACCTGTTCTTGGTTTTAGCTGTTCTCTCATCTTCAGTAAATGCATCTGTGACGTTTATCGGCTCAAATCGTGGTTAGCTCTCTGACAAGATGACCTTTTCAAGTCAACCTTTTACTTGTTTCATTTTGTGTGTGTTTGATTGTGTGTGTATGTGTGCCTGAGTGCACATGGAACTTCAAAGGTTTGAAGCGTAAAAGAGCATCTGCCGCTCTCCTTGCCACAAGGGCAGGGGTTTATCGTCAGCCTAAGCAGTCGAGTTGCCGTGAATGCTCACCACATTTTCTGTTAAGCATTATTCCTGCTGAGCCGCTGACGGAGAGACTTGACCACACAGTGCTTCCTGCGTCCTATTTAACCCTGATGTCCTGTCCTCTACAGCAGTCTCACATATGCAACCACGATCCAAGACACGCAAAGACAGACTGTCTGATTATTAGACAGTTGGTGAATTGTAAGTGAAAATGCATCAAGATACCAAGAGACCAAAAAAGAAACAGTTTGATAATCAGTTAATATGACGTTCATTTTTTGGATTTATAGATTAATTGTCTAGATTCAAGATTCAATAATTTATTACCATCTCACTGAAGAATTGATTGGAATTTGTCTTGGTGTGTGTTCAAACAACCGTACAAAGACGTATCAACAAAACAAAACAAATACACATACACATGGAAATATCCAAATAATTGTTCATCGAGATAAGATAAATATGCAGCATACAATACTCTATCAGAGTAAATAAAAAACTCTATCAAATGTACTCAATAAGAGTAAATAAAAACAGATATGCTCTAACGGTCTTGGAAAGGTCCGTAAATGGTGAAAAATGGCCATCACAATTTTCCAGAGCCGAACTGACCATTCAAAAAAAACCCACAGGTGTAAGATCTTTATATGGTATACCGTGATATAGGCCTCTAGGGGTGGTAGTGTCAGTCAGTCACCACTTTGGTTCAGACTGAAATATCTCAACAAATAGGGGATGAATCGGTAAAAAAATTTTAAGGTTCCCAGACTATATATCCTAATAACTTTTGCAGTCCCCTGATTTTTCCTCCAGCATCACCAATAGGTTCACAATTTGGGGATTTGAGTGAAATATCTCAGCTACTGAGTTGGTTGATTGTAATTGTGAGCGTGGTAACACGCTGTTGTTAACATTCGTCATCATTATATACACATCTGTACGTACTCTGCAGTCATTTCATTCGTATTTCTGCGCGTTTTCTAAAAGCTAAAAGATATGGGCAAAATTTAGTTAGTGAAAAGAACTATTTGTCCACTTGTCGCCTATTTAATGTCCACACAGAAAATCATGGTCTACAACGCTGACTGTGCTTTTGTCTCTTCCTCAAAAGATACATTATTACAGCTTCCTCCAGCATTGCCATGTTTGCTGTTATCAGAAACTTCTGACTCTTCTTTTTTTTTGACTCTGAGGAGCGTCCTCTAGAGGATGTGTTGCTTCACAGCCATGCCAACGTAAAGGTATGTGGGCAGTGATGGTTATAACCTATAGTTTAAATTGGACACATTTATATTCATATGTAAAGGAAGCATAAATGAGCCTTTAGTCCTGACTTAAGAAAATAATGGATGCCATGAAGGTCGAAGCATCAGTATTGTTTCTATGGTTACCTGCAGCTTATACCTTGTGCAGTAATTCAGAACAGTGGATAAGTGGTTGACTGGAACTTTGTTCTCATTTATAGTTAAATGTGCACCTGCCCGCCAGTAAGACTTAAGTATTTTCTGTAGCCATGGTATAATGTGATGATAAGAACTACACACACGCATACTGGTGGCTGGCTGCCACACATAAAATATTAAATCCTGATAGTAGAGTCCCTTACTTTCTCTTTGAAGGCCTTTTTTGCGTGTTCCATACATCATGTCATGAGTCCCAGTAAATCACCTCTAACCCCCCTCCTGGTGGTCCTGTGTTCCAGGGTGAGAGGCACTAGAATAAACCAGGCTATTAATCATCCATCATCTGCCATCAAACACACAAGGCCACAGCCTCCTCACCAATTTTCACTTCTCTTTCTTTATTTTGTCTCACCTAACGACCATCTCTCTGATTTTCTATCTGTCTTAATGAGTGGATCGAGGAGGACGCCCACTAATGACCTACATCTTCATTCATGCTGACTCGGAGCTGTTGTAATTACTGTTAGAGGCTTGTAGCATCCATAAGAACATACGCTGTCATACATCATACCATGCATTCATGTAAGCTGGCTAATGAAGGCACAAGGCCACGCTGGTCCCTGCAGGCAAATACCAAGCACAGAGGCTCTGTTAATATGTATGCATAGAGATCGACAGTAATCTGCCAAAGAGCTTCTTCATTTCATTTCTCATTCCTCATCCAGCTCGTCTTTTTTCTGTTTTGTTCTTCTATATCCTCTCCTCAAGTTTCAACTTTCTGTCATCTTATGTGTCTTTCTCTGATAACTGCATCTGATCTGTTCTGCCTCATTGTCTTCCCCATTTTTCTCGCTCTTCGTCCATCTCAGCATACAGTTCAATCAGTCTAGAGGTCCTATCAGGAACATCAGTAATCTCATAGCAGGGTGTAATTTTCCAAAGTAATCTATTATATATTGCTATCAGATAAAAATTGGCAGATGAAAACATTTTTTAAAAAGGATGTTTCAAATGGATGTTGTTCAAATTAATTTTTTAGTTATTTTAATCTTAAATAAAGCTGCTTTAATCAATACTTTCATATTACTGTGTAATGTGAAAGTCTATCTTTCCTACTGACAAACACACAGAGAATTATAAGGTACTGTTTTGTTTGAAGTGGTAATTGTAAGTTGTAAGATTGTAAATTTATCTTGAAAGTCTGGAAATTGGACGCTGAAGGCTGAGTAAAAAGATGAATGTGGTCCGAGTACTGACTTCTCATGTGATAATGTATGACCACGTCGCGGCTGGTGTGATCCCACCGCAAGATGGTCTCTAGTTTTTAATGTTATAGTCTGCAACTTTATTGTTTTGGTTTACTCTCACCACTCTCATCAGCATCGATTTCAGCCACAGCTGGTAGCTGTTTTCAACAAATAACGCTACCTACCCAGCATCAAAAGTAGCTGATGGACACAGGAGAACATTTAGCAAGTTAAGATATTCTTTCTGGAGACCAAAATAGAGCGAAAAAGCCAAGTGAATATTTGACTTGCAATCATTAGTTGAGATGAATGGTAATATTCACTTTTATCTGTATCAACTTCAAAGACAGCAATATCCCATTGACTCCACTGGCTACGGCACGTCTGCACCATGGTGTTGTCTATCCATTCTTGATTTTTGTGCTTCTTCCATGGGTAAGAAGGCCACGTTGAAAAATTGTTTATTTTTTGGCTTTTTTAAAGATTGTGACACTGCATGGGGTCACTGCGCAGCCATAATGCGACACAGCCGTTCCCCAGAGAAATCAAGCCGTAAAAGTTTTAATTAAAATGTCTATATTCAACAGGTTGTGTTAACAATGTATAATCAAACACTTTTTCTCTGCATGGCAACTATTCAAAATTAGGTCAGAAAAAGGAATTTGAATTAGGGCTGGACAATATATTGACATTATATTGTTATTGTGATATTATATTAGGGATTGTCTTATGTAGACTTTTGAAATCATTTTATTGTGATGTGGCTAAAGTGTTGCCTTTGCTTGGTTTTAAAGGCTGCATTACAGTAAAGTGACTTTGTGAATTTGTGAAGTTGTGACATGATCTGAACTTACCAGACTTTACCCACTAAGTGATGATATCCACATTACTGATGATTATTTATCAAAAAGTGTCCATATTTCAAAAGCACCTAATCGATTAATACCATTAATGATGCATTTGGTCAAAAAACATTTTGGTATTTGATTTTGTCGGCCACTGGAAGAGGTTTCATCATTTCCATGTTTCTCACTTGTTGAACTCACAAAAGTGTCAAACCTAAAAATAACAAATACTGTATCAAGATGCTTTTTTTTTCCAACAGTAACATCCTCCCTCACTGTGCCACTGTATCAAGAATCCTTTCTTTCTTGCTTGCTTTCTTTCTCCTCAACAGTACGTTGTCACTTGACTGTCAGCAGAGCCACAGGAAGCCCTCTGTGACTGGCTGACAGGCGGCTTCCTGTTTTGAAGCTCAGTGGTGTGGGTTTTGGAGACTCATCTTGCTCTCTGAGAACAAACAAAATAGGGCTTTTGTGATGCAGGCATACAGCACATTCTGACATAGATTAAATAAAATGGAATTTGAATTTCATCAGGGGGTTGGAGGCTTTTTCTGTGTGTGTGTGTGTGTGTGTGTGTGTGTGTGTGTGTGTGTGTGTGTGTGTGTCTGTGTGTGTGTACTCTAATCTGGTTAGACAGTGTGTGTACCTCTTTTTAGAAAAATCAATAGATTTACCGTTTGTGTGTGATTCAGGTGTTTATCTACTTGTGGGTTAATTTGTGCCCTCTAGTTTTATCTTGTCAGGATAATTTATGCAGAGTCCACAGTGATGTCAGTGCTGGTTGGTTGTGTGTTTGAACTCCTGTCAGTTATTGATGTCGGGGGCTAACAGAGGTGAACGTGCAGACCAGCCTCACATGAGATAATTGAATTCCAACTGTTGAACAGACCACTTGCTGAATCCTGGTGTGTCCCCTGCATCAAATAAAGCTTGTCAGACACGCACCATGGAGGTTTATGTATTATATTGTAAGGGACAGTATCCATCACTTCAGTATGATTTCTGTCCATTGCTTCTGCACAAATCAGTATGACGTGTTTGTTAGGGGTCACGGAGTGTGCAAACGTCTTTGGAGACATGTTATTTATGTGGAGTGTCCTAACTGGATGACGTGTGCACGGCATTGGTGCAGATACAGCCACAGAGGGACCATTACTGCTAATGTCACACACAGAAGGAGAGATATAGATTGGGACCAGCATTAATCTTCAGTGCCTGTCACCGCCACACTGCATGAAAGCAAAGAGACGGTGTGACTGATCAGCTGGGACTGTATACTTCTGTGTAAAGGAGTATGTGCCTTCTGATTTAAGTCAATAATTGTTGACTCTGCCTGAACCTCATTCTGCATTGCTTGGGGAATTTCCCATGAGCTTTCAGGAGACATTTCAAATGCATTGCTATGTGTTTCCCAATGTATGTTTATATATATATATATATATATATATATATATATATATATATATATATATATATATATATATATATATATATATATATGTCTGTCTTATTGAACTTTCTCAAATAGGAACAAGGTCAAAAAAGGCCAACAGAGCAGACAGTATCAAAGGGGAAGATTATGTCATACAGCCAAGAAACACATGGGGAGATGATCACATCCCTATCAAAGACAGCATCATGGTTTTGCACTTCCCTTTTATGTAGTAGAGAATCAGAAACACAAAGGCACAAACAAGCACACAGACCAGTACAAATTTAAATGATAGAGGAGAACAGGAGTCAGCCACAGACCCCTCAGTCGACTGACATTCAGTAGAGCATTTGTTTTCTTTCTCTGTTAGTCAAGTGTGCAGTACAGTGACAGGATAAAACAGATAGAAGCTTACAAAAATGTAATATTTAAATGAGGAATATATTTTTATATTACCTGCTGCACTTGTTAAAAATTCTCTTAACCACATGCACCGGTGGTTAACTGATGTGGGGGGCTGAAAGGAGAGTTTGCTTAACGAGTTTCAGCTCTTGTTTTTTAGCTGCGTCATCATACACAGAGCAATTCAACAGCATGTCAGGCTGTAAACTTTACAGACTCAAAGAGTCTCAAAATCAACACAAAAGACAAAACTGTGATAATAATAATGTTAATGTGATGGAAACATCAGCCCCTAAGCGCACTGCGGAGCATGCAGGGCAGGTGACGCCTGCGTTTTTGCTTGTGCTTGTTTTTTGCTGCTGACAGGCTCAGGTTGTTATTCTAAGTGGAAAGGATCACTACGGAGACAGTTCTTGCCAAACTAACCAGACTGCCTTTCAGTTTCATTCAAACTCGACAGACACTAAAAGAAAATTGACCAAAAACATCTTGGCTCATCTTTCCACTGTTGAAACATTCACCAACTCTGACGATGCACGGAGTGTGCAGGGCCGGTGACGGGCTGCAGCAGCCTCGCCTTGACGCGCTGTGGTGCACTGGGATTGTACACTTGAGTGTACTTTCTTTGACTGTGTGATGTTTTCCCATCATGGATGACAAGTGACAAAGACATCATCTGTGTATTTCATGGCACAATTCAAACAGGACCAAAAAGATATTTGTCTCTTCCCGCTGACCACAATACATATTTTTTCGAAGGTAAGGTCTCATGGTGGTCCACTGGAAGGGACTTCACTTCTTGATAGACACGTCGGGCCCTCAATTAAATGTCATGGACTACACATAGTCTATCTCCTACAATTTTCCAATATTCATCTACATATATATATTTACAATTCCAAACACAATAAATAAAATGTACAACCTCAGGATTACACTTTGTATACAGTTCAGATTTACTGTGATCAATTTTATGTCTAAACTGGGGAGTGATCTACAGATGGTGTAGTGGTCTACATTAAGTTTCATTCAAAATATATAATTTTTTAAAATGGAAAGAGAAAGAAGCCTGATTAGTGTTTCGTGTTTTTCTCTCCTGCTGGTGGGGTGGAACTACGTCTTCCCATCTGAGGTAGAGTTAAATTTAGAGGCGTTGCTGAAGCACTCCGAAGGGGGGAAGCTTTTTAATGAGAACACAAAATCAATTATCTCAATTACAAGTCAGCGTTTTATTTTGTTAATGGATCGCCTGCCACCTGATGTCTGTTTTTAGGGGCTAAAACTGAGCTCTTCCTTTTAATCTCTCTTATGCAGTTTTCAGAGGAACATATTCAAATGGGGGGGGGGCTGAAGGAAAGACTTACTATTTCTCTGTCCACACCCCCTTTGACTCTATCATGCCCCAAGGCACTAGGGGTATTTTTAGAGCACCACCTCCCTCCCTCCCTCACCACAGCAGCTAAAAAAAAACTTGTCGCCATTGGAAACACTTACCCATCCTAATGAGGTGATTCTATGAGGATTTGTGATGGTTAGGCGCCGTCCCTTCTCTTGGAGGGAAACCTTTTCATCCTCTGTGAATTATGCTTCCCCTCTTTCACGTGTCTATTCATATTCTTCAGATGAAACAGGTCATGTCTTTGTTTTTGTTTCTTTCTTTTGTCTCTTTTTTGCCTTTCATATCCCCCAGATTTCTTTCAATGAATGGTTCCCTCCTCTCTGCTCTGATAAAAGATCCAAGTGCTCTTGAGGTTCACATGAACTCTTATTTGAATGAAATCAGAGACATGTTGATGAGTGGAGATTAATCAGCCATTGAACAGTATTCACAGACGTTCATCATAAACATGAAATGTTGATCAGCCTACTGGTGATCAATGGACTTCTTTAATAAACCAAATGAAGTTTTAGGAGGCAAAGATATGAGCTTTATGCATGTGTTAGCCACAAAGCAGCAGACTGCTGGATTTGATCTTTCACTGACAAAAATAAGCACTTTAATTCACTATTTCAAAACAACTTCCTCAAACACAATCTGACCACAGACTGTAATATTATACTAGTTCAACATTTAAAATTTTCTTTTAATTTCATTTGAATTTTGTAACGTTAAAATGGTTAATTCAGCAAACTTTACACTTAAAAAGCCATTTTTGGCCATAAAAGTCGTTTGGAGCCACAACTCTTTTTTCCTTGAGACTGTTCTCTTACGTTGGAACTCATTCTAGCCAGCAACAAAATTTAGAGGAGAAGATGCCGAGCCATAGACGTAGGCTGTGACACACATTTTAATTGACAAACTATTAAAAGTTTTTCTTTTTATTAAGTGAAGAGGCTATACATTTTTGCAATTGGAAAATATAAGAATCATTTTAGCCTTCACATTGATAAATGGAAAAAAATATTCATTTCCATACATCGAAGTCGAAGTTGATTATTTGACAGAATTTTTTTGACCATTTACTGCTTGTACTTTTCTTACATGAGAGCGAATTGAATATCCTTGAGTTTTATTAGTTAGTTGTGGGTCTGCAACTAACAGTTATTTTCATCATCGATTAACCTGTTGATTATTTTCTCAATCCGTCGATTTGTTGTGTGTTATATAAAATGTCAGAAATGGTGAAAAATGTTGATTAGTGTTAATCAAAGCCCAAGATGACGTCCTCAAACGTCAGTTGATAAGTCCATAATGCGAAGATATTCAGTTTGCTGTCATAGAGCGTAAAGAAACCAGAAAATATTTATGTTTAACAAGCTGGAATCAGACTTCTCTTTTTTTTTTGGCCTTGAAAATTAATACAATTAATTGTTGGAGCTCTAGATCTCTAAATTAGATAAAAATGCCGATAAATGCAATAACTGAGGAAACAATTTATGCAAAAACTGTTAAATGTTTTCACATCTCTTCATGACATGACTTTACTTTTTGCCCTAAATTAGCCAAATAGTATCAATAAGATTATTGATAAAAACAGTATCAGTATTGATATCGGTATCAATAAAATACTAACGATACCCATTCGTATTACTGTGAGATTTTGCTTCTCTGCTTGTGATATAAACAGTATGTAAGTAAGACAGTAGTATTTGGATGTTTGTGTCTTCAATCACTCTACTTAGCATTGAATCAGCTACAATTATGTTACCCTGCTTATCCTGCCTTAAATTAGCCTAAATGAACTCCTTGATTTGATTTTATCAGGAGGCTAATATATCCATAATTGAATAGCTTCGCCCACATATATGCTTTTATCTGTCAGTGTAGGGCTCTCTGTGGGGGTGACATCTGATCGGTCAATAAATCAGATGGATGAGTTGCGATGGTGAGCTCAGATAAACTGATTGGGTCTGCCAGTGTCGTTGTGGAGGGGCAGAATTAGAATGCTGCAGCCTGCTGCCTCCGTCTAGTCAGGTATGATTAATGGTGTAATGGTGAAGGGCAAGGGCAAGCAAAGGCTTTTAGTATCAGGAAAAACAATAACAGATTGGGAGGAGGAGGCTTTATGTGCTAGACCAAATAATCTGTGTTTATGTATGGTTATATAAGCTGATATGCCTTTTAATCCTCTGAGATCCATTCAGGATGGGAAAAATGTTTGTCCTGCCCAAGCAAGGAATACTCTTCAGAGAGATCACTGTCTGTCTTTCTCTCTGTCTCTCTCTTTCAACTCATTTTTCTTCTTGTTACTCCCCCTCCCTCCTCCTCTCTTTATCTCCCCCGTCCTTTCATCCTTCCTTTCCCTCCCTCCTCCTCAGGATGGGTCACGTGCTGGTCGGGAGAGGAAGAAGACAGTGTCCTTCAGCAGCAGCCTGTCGGAGAAGAAGATCAGCAGCGCTGCAGACTGTATACACTCCATGGTGGGTCAGCTACAGTGTGACCCTTTACATAAAATATAAGTTCTATATACCTTTACATGAAATATTTAATGTGCAATGCAGGCATCAAGGGGTTTCTGTTGGATCACAGGCTTCTGAGCCTGTCAGACGCTCAACAGAGCTTGTTGTGAAATGGAGTGAGCTCTGCACTGGAAGTCAGTGTGTGACAACTTCATCCATAAAACTCCAAGGCACTCTCTTTTAAAACAGACCCTTGACCTTAAAACAAGCAATTGTGTTTCTGCAAGGGCTTTAACAGAATGTTTTTTTTAAAAATTGGAGTGAAAAAGCAACGTATTCCTGCGGGATTGCAGTTTACCACGACCGTCTAAATAATTCGGTTTTATTCAATTTAATTGAAGGATACTGTTATAAGTGTAGCATAGCTCCTTTAAGGTGGCAGTGTGTAACATGTTTTTCATGTAAATGAGGGAGAGCGAACAGATGGTGCTACTCATAGGGAAGCAGAAACTTATCGGTAAGTTGTCAGTCTGGCAGTAAGTGTACAAGTTACAGCTTCTTATGACCAATCAAGTCTTGTCTGTTGTTTCCCAATAATTGTTCGGAAAAGTCAAGTCAGTTGGCCTGGAGGTAAACCGAGCAGGAAAGACTAATGTCAATTTTTACATGTTGAAAACAGCTTTTGTTGTTGTTGCCCACAGTGCCTTGGGTGGAGTCTGTCAGTCAGTCAGAGGTTGTGTTCTTGACTTGTCAAACGATCAGAGGCTGTGATTCTGACTTGTCGTGTGTGGCAGCACTGATCTCAAAAGAATAGTTCAATGGATAAACACAAGACTGACCCTTCAAAATAAAATTTGTGGTGATGACAGTAATGAGCGCAGCCCTGCGGTCAGCATCACATGGTTACTGATTGCAGTAATGCAGTTATCATCACAGCTTCTGCATTAAGCCTTCGTCAGGGTGGTTTTGACTTCCTGACGAAGGCTTCGTGTTGAAACGTGTTTGTTTGTTTTATGGTCCAGCATGAACATGGTGAGACAATAAAGGCATTTTAATTGTTTTAAAAGAGAGTGCATTGGAGTATTTTAGACTTTTGAGTAGACCTAGATCTATACCTATCCAAAGAACACCTCAAACAAACTTAGTTTGAGTCCAGGAAGCGCTCCTTCCCAAACATTTTTTTTAACTTCATCCATAACTTGCTTTCAGGTTGAGGGGAGTGAGCTGAAGAAAGTCCGAACCAACTCACGTGTTTACCAGCGTTACTATCTGCTGGACACAGGCCTCCAGGCTCTGTACTGGGAACCATCCAAGAAGGAGTCAGACAAGGCCCGGATCTGTCTCGCCTCCATACGAGAGGTCGGTGTTCAGAGAACCAGCTTTCTAAATCAACCCTCTAGGAATGACCACACTGATTCTTTAAGACTGAGGCAACAGAAATATTTACAACCCTGAACCATATGGAAAACAACAGTTGACTTGTTTTTATTGTATGTGATGTAGGTTATTGTATCTCTTGTGGTTGTAGGTACGGACCGGTCGTAACACAGAAACGTTCCGCACCAGCGGAGTTTATGAGCAGATTTCAGAGGACTGTGCATTCTCCATCATCTATGGAGAGATGTATGAGAGCTTGGACCTGGTGGCAAACTCTGCTGAAGTGGCTAACATTTGGGTGACTGGCCTAAGGTATGACAAGAACACTGTACACTTGTGAATTATAATATGCACCAGAAATAGCAGCAAGCTAACTGTCAGTATTCAGGCATTTTCTGCTCTGTTATGTAAAGCATTCTAGGTCAAGCTATTGTTGTTGTTATGGTGGTTTGAATTGAATTTGGCAATACCCTCTCTTCTTCTTCCGTTATGTGCACATAACACCTGCAAAAGTTTGTCAGTCAGCTGAGAAACTGCTCCTTATGATCCAGTACATCCAGTTTACAGTAAGAGACATAGTTTTACAACTCTGGAACGTCATCACAGTGGCAACTATTTTATCCTTAGACATGAGGATTGTGGGGTGCATGTATTTGATTAGATTGCGCAGCGCCTCGCCAGATGACCCTGTATTTATCTGCTGGAGCCCTCTGCGTTGGCACACACACTGTGTCAGTGGACTGGCCCATTGAAATGATTGAGGAGGCTGCTTATTTTCACACAGGGCTAAAATTATTGTTAATGCTGCCTTAGTCAAGTCAATTTTATTTATATAGCACAGTGTTTCTCAAACTTGGGATCAAGACCCAAAATGGGTCAAGGGCATGTTTTTGTTGGGTCACCAATTGGCCGAGTAAAATGCTTAACAATGCTATAATATGAAAATTCATCTTCTTCATTAGATTAGAAGGAGAGCGACTAGTATGTTGCTAGCTAGCTGTCATTATTTGTCAGATGACATTCTGTCCCCAGCTTGCGGGCTTGTTTGGGTCCTGGGGAAACATTACATTTCTCTTTTGGGTCTTGAGCTGAATTATTTTGGGAACCTCTGATATAGCAGTTCACTAATTTACCTACAAAATCTTTTGCAAGGCTCTCTCACTAAAACTGAAATGACCAAATGATGATGATGATGACAAAGATAGCTAGGTTTTTTAAGTCAGCACAATGTGATATTTTGTGTCTGAGGCTTTTTTATAGTAGTAGTATAGTATAGTAGTATAGTAGTATTATAGTATTATAGTATTGATTGTATTGTGGGGAATGATGAGATCTTGGTGAGCTGATTTGTTTCAGTCCAATAACACTGCAGTTTGAATGTCATGAAATGTAATCTATAAATTTGTGTACATGGACACAAATTGTCAATATTTTTCGTGGCACTCAACATGGCTAGTAATGAGAACAGACATAGTATAAAGAGTAAGAAAGTCCGCTTCACCCTGCAGACTAGTTTTAAGGACTAAAACGTCTAAAAACACTAGACATATGTTATATATTTTGTTATTTTGTATACTTACATTATCCCAAATGTTTCCAGCTGTGGTCAAACGCAGAGAAATACAAAGAAATTGTAATATATTCAAGGTAATGGTGTGTTTCCTGCTAGCTGTTGCTAACTAGTTGCTATAAATTTGCTTGATATACAAGAGAGTGAGTGAATGTGTCGAAACATAATGTGAATAAAACTTTTCCTGAACATAACCAAGTGCCCAACCCTTCCCAAGACCTCTTTTTTGAAAGTGTAACTGGATGTTGTATATATTTTATGTCTAACTTGACTGCAGAATGAGAACGACCGTAGATAATACATTGGTTTGAAAATCATGCTGAGTGTCATGAAAAAATGGAAAATTGGAAATAGATTGAATTTCGTGACTATCTCACAAACTGCATGAGACTGTGTTGTGTGTTTGTAAGGTCCTTTGAGACCTTTGCTTGTGATGAAGGGCTATGACTGTGAATTCTGCAACTGCAGTTACTGTTTATCATTTAAGTGTCAGCAAAATACTTTAGATGAAAATGTTTGTGATGCAGTACAGAAAATATTCTGTCCTATTGCATTGGCCTTGTCTGCTTTAATCTCATCTTCCTCCAGGTATCTGATGCAGTACGGAAAACATGCCCTCGACATGCTGGCCAGCAGTCAGGACAGCCTTCGTCTTGTCTGGCTGGAGCAGTTGTTCTCCTCTGCGGCTGATTCGGACCGACAGGAAAATGTTGAGGAAGGGATCCGCTTGCAGTCAGCCATTAAGTTGATACAGAGTGTGAACCCCGGGGTGAGCAGTGGCAAATTGGAGCACAGGTTTAAAGAGCTTCAAAGAGTTCGGGAGAGGATGTGTGGGCTCAGTCTAGACAATGGATCTGGAGCTAAAGATCACAGTGAAAACAAAAGACTAATAGGAAGAAACGAGCGAGTCACCAAGCAGGAGTTCATTGAGGTCTTCCATGACTTTTGCACACGCCCAGAGATCTACTTTCTGTTGGTGCAGTTCTCCAGCAACAAGGAGTTCCTGGACACCAAAGACCTGATGAGGTTCCTCGAGGCTGAGCAGGGCATGGCTCAAGTGAGTAACACAAACAAATCATGCATACAAATAGCAGAAAAGTCTGACATACACTCACAAATGCAATTTCCATTGTATGTCCCATTGACTCTTAGCTGAGCCTTCCCCCTCCTTAGTTACTGTTGCTATGTATGTCAAGCTTTCCATTCACAGACTGCACACGTGCAGGTTGCAGTGATAACGGTGGCAGATTTAATATTATTTTTGAAAGACCAGGTCTTTGATTCCAAAGAGAAGTAAACAAAAACAGCTTCTCATTTCTATGGAGGAATCAAGGTCATTTATTATCACGACACAGCACAGGGTTGTTGGAGGTTGGAGAAATCAAAATTGAAAAGTACCATGAGCATTGCTGATTGTCTCAAGATTCGCTGTTCTTTAAATCCAAACCAAATAGCTACTGCTTAAACCCCTTGAGTCAACTGACAAATCTGTCTTTTTCATGTTAACATCTGACGAATTTTAAAACGATAACCCTGTAAAAGGGTCTGAAATAAAGTTAATGTTAATGCTAAAAACGTGGGGTTAAAACTAGCTTACATCCCAACAAATATTTCCTGGGCAATGAAATACGACACATTTATATACAATAGATGGCAGAAAACAGTCATTTCTGTGGGAAAAGAAAAGGATTAGTATAAATGCAGCATACCTTGAGACAGTCACCGAGCCAAGAAGAGAGCTCGAATAAAAGGCAAGCGAACCCTGCTTAGACTTATGAGAGCAAGCCAGAGTGAGATGCATCATCGGTTCACTTTGATTCTGCATCAGCCCACATCCTCCACTTTAAACCACTAACATAACAAATCCCAATTTGACCACTAGTGGGATTAAGCCATGAGTTTAGCAAATACAATGGTATTTTGCATGAGTTTGGCTAAAAGTTAACGTTACTGCAGGTACTAAGCTGGTTAGCCAGACATGCTATCGTCCACAGCTTACTTTAGAGCAGATAAAGACAAAGTTCCTCATATTTGCTCTTGTGGTTCAAGTTTTTAAAAGACTACAAAAAAAGATGCCACCAAACTCAACTCAACTCACAGAGAGTATTGCTCCTTTTAGAGTCCCATGCACAAAGCTTCAGCGTGTAGAGTAATGCAAAGCTCGACAGGCCTGCAGAAGCTCATTATGGTTGCTAATCTATGATTGTACAGTTGCTGTTCGGAGGAGGGGCTTAGTGAAGGGTCAGTTTTTCTTTCATCTAAATTCCCTTCTGTCACTGTGACCTCCAGGTGAGTGAAGAGACCAGCCTGAAGCTTATCCAGACCCATGAGCCATCGGAGAGGGGCCGGCAGCAGGGATACCTGTCGCTGGACGGCTTCACCAGCTACCTCACGTCGGCAGAGTGCCACCTCTTTGACAGGGAGCACCACACCGTGTGCCAGGACATGTCCCAGCCTTTGTCTCACTACTACATCAGCTCCTCCCACAACACCTACCTCATCGAGGACCAGTTTCGAGGTCCGTCCGACATCTCCGGCTACATCCGCGCCCTCAAGATGGGCTGTCGATGTGTGGAGGTGGACGTTTGGGACGGCCCTGATGAGGAGCCAGTTGTGTGTACCGGACACACCCTCTCCCCACCACTGGCGTTGCGTTGTGTGTTAGAAGCCATCGGAAGGTTTGCATTTGTGGCATCAGATTATCCATTAATTGTGTGTATTGAGAACCACTGTTCACATCAACAACAGGAAGTGATGTGGCAACATCTTGTGAGGATACTTGGGGACAGGTTATACACAGACACCCCAGATGAAGAGGAGACATACCTTCCATCACCCGAAGCCCTCAGGCACCGTATTCTTATAAAGGGTAAAAAGTTGGGGCCAGGCTGTGATGGAGAGGATGGGGAAGTAAGTGAGGAGGATGAAGGTGCAGAGATGTGTCAAAGGATGAAAGCAGCTAACAGTGGAGGGGCAGCACCTGTAGGTAATGAGAAGGACATGGTGCAGAAAAGTGCGTCTTTCACAGCTGGCACTCCGTCTACTCCTCTTCATCTCCCTCCCAAACGTTTCCAACTCTTGAAGGAGCTCTCTGACTTAGTAACTCTCTGCTGCTCAATCCGCTTTATTGACTTTCTGACGTCATCTGAAAGCCAAAAATCTTGGGAACTGTGCTCCTTTCATGAATCTCTAGCTCTGCGTCTTGCTAGCGAGAGCCCCGGCGACTTTGTCAATCACAACAAGCATTTCCTGTCTCGTGTGTACCCTAACCCAATGCGAATAGACTCGAGCAATATGAACCCTCAGGACCTGTGGAAGTGCGGCGTCCAGATTGTGTCCATGAATTTTCAGACAGCGGGACTGATGATGGACCTGAACACAGCCTGGTTCCGGCAAAATGGGAACTGTGGTTATGTCCTGCGACCAGCCATCATGCGGCAGGAGGTGTCTTACTTCAGTGCCGACACCAGAGACACGGTGCCTGGTGTGTCTCCACAGCTGCTCCATGTGAAGGTATGGTAGAATAATGTGTAGACTACAAAAAAATTTCTTAGTGCTGCTATTAAAGTGCTGCAGGGATGACATATTTTTGTAGGTGAACCTGGAAGTAAGCGTCACTCTGGTTCCCTCCACAGAAAGCCAACAGGATTTTTCCATTTGAGTTTGGATTATCGCAGAAATAAACTCTGTGGTAACAGAAGTTTATGATACCTTTGGAGACGTTTTGGTCAGCAAGATAATCTTCAAAACAAACACCACTTTTATGATTTTTAAATGTGACTGCCAGAAGTAAAAAGCTCATATTAGGCTATAAATGAACTACACCACGGTGGCATGACGCAACATGACGCTGGCTAAGTGAGCAATGTGCGGCATGCTGATGTTTGATGTCCCTGACAACTTCTATAGTCTCATTTAACAACTTGTTAGCAAACACCTGGAGTTTGGAGAAACAGCAGGAGTACTAGTGTAGGAAATGTACTGTTAAGGACAGGGTGAGCAGTAAAATCTATTTTAGCACCATAAAAAAAGACCAACATAAAAAGTCAATACCACTTTAAGTGTACGCTATATTTAGAATTTTTTCATCACTGTACCTTGCCGTCAGACAGCCTTCTCCGATGGGAAACCACCATTGAATGAGCCAAATATCGCTCTCTTCAAATCAACCAGACTCGACTGGTAATATGAGTAATTTTACCTGCTGATCCACCACTGCCTCAGTCTGTCTGTTTGTGTTATTGTGTGACTTTGGTAAATCTGAACTAACCCTTCAAAAAACCAAAGTCACAAAATGACACAAACTAAGCGATTGAGGCAGCAGTAAGCTGTATGTACTGTATGTAGCTAAAATACGTTAGGCTGCCGACCCTTTCCACAACAATACATTGCTTAGCTCCCCACACTGGTACTCCCACAGACACATATACGTAGACACGGCTTTGACCCATTGCTGCAATATGTCAGCATCACTGCCATATTGGTCCAGTCTAATGTGGTGGGGACACTGACGTATGATCCAAAGGCTAAAAGGTGTGAAATTAGGCTTTAATTTCTATGTATATGTCTACAGCTACAGCTGCTTCTGCAAATTGGGTATGTGCCAACTGCCATCTACTGTAGTTAATACACTGACTATAGATAAGTATCTCATACAACCCCACTTCAAAAAATCTGAAGTATCCCTTTGAAAACATGTCTTACAGGTAATTTCTGATGGTCACCCAACCCCTGAAATCTAATACTTATGTTCTGAAAACCAGTGCTGAGTGAATAACAGTCTTTATGTTGGAACCCTTCTTCCAGGTGATAAGTGGCCAGAATCTGCCCAAGCCAAGAGGTTCGGGGGCCAAAGGAGATGTGGTGGACCCCTACGTGTTCGTTGAGATCCACGGCATCCCAGCTGACTGCACAGAGCGCCGCACCAGGACAGTGACCCAGAACGGGGATAACCCTGTCTTCGATGAGAGCTTTGAGTTCCAGATCAACTTGCCAGAGCTTGCTATGGTTCGCTTTGTGGTGCTGGATGACGACTTCATAGGGGATGAGTTCATAGGTTAGTGTCAGGGTGAGAGGTCAGAAGGGCTACTCGAAATGAACTCCATGATTTAATAGTTAAAGTTGGCATAAGAGTGGATTAGACTATGAAAATTCTTACCTCAGATCTCCCTAACATCACAGGTCAGTACACCATCCCTCTGGAGTGTCTCCAGCCGGGTTACCGACACGTACCACTGCAGTCTCTGACGGGGGAGGAGCTTCCCCACGCCAAGCTGTTTGTCCACGTGGCCCTGACCAATCGGAGAGGAGGGGGAAAGCCTCACAAAAGGGGACTGTCTGTGCGAAAGGCCCGTAAAGGGAGGGACTACACAGCTCTGAGGGACTTGGGCGTCCGGGTGGTGGATGATGTTTTCAAGATGGCTGCTCCTCTGCTGAGAGAAGCCACAGATCTGAGGGAAAACATGCAGGTGAGGAAGAGTGTCACTGAATATTTAGCTTGTCAGAACTTCACACAGACTAATGAAATGGCATTTTTAGCCAGGACTATATCTGATAAATTACATTGTGTTTATAATACACACAATCCTGCTGTGTTAACTATTCGCTGTAAATTAAATAGATTTGTAACTGTAAAACAATTAATCAATCAACAGATTGACTAGTTGACTAACAACAAATTAATCAACAACATTTTTTTTATATTCAAGTCATTTATCAAGCAAAAAAGACAAAACATATTCTGGTTCCAGATTCTGAAATGTAACACTTTGCTGCAATACAAACATGTCACATGTGAACATGTGATTTTGGGAAATGTGATTAGTGTTTTTATACCTATTTTTCTGACATTTTCTAGACTAAAACTGAATCATTACATTTTTTGGGAGGCAGGATGGCCTAGAGGTATAGAGGCCAGCCAGTAACCGAAATGTTGCTGGTTATTGCCTGATATCAAGGGTTTGAAGTACAGGGGAGCTGGGGGGAGCTTGGCTTCTCTAAATAAGACATGAGATCCCCTGAACACATGATTTGTGAAATTTTGGTGGGCTCTAAAATATTGACAGTGTGCTGTTTTTGCCATTTTCTATTTTCCTGTATCTCCATCATTAAGTATCATGCACAAAATTAAGCATTTATTATGTACCATGCATGATTGTGATTCATCACTCGTTCCTTTTAATGAAGACAATGACATGCATGTTTCTCTTGCCACTTTCATTGAAGTGTGGCAGAGCAATATCATAAACTTCACTCACTTCACTCTTACGTTGCGGTCACATTTGATGTCTCAGTTGTACCAAGAAATGATTGTTGTAGTATTATTATTGTGCCCATTTGTATGTGATGGGTATTGTTAACCGTTGTTGATGAGGACTCGATCCCTCGTTGGTAGCCTGGCGTGCTCTGTGCTCTGTGCTCTGTGTAATGCTCACAAATTTGTGTGTTTATAGGTTTTAGCTAGCGGTAGAGTTCTCACAATGCTGATATCAGACAGAACTGTCAACTTGTTACACTCCATCTGTACTTTTTCATCTTAAGTCTGACATTGTCTCCACTCTAACCGATTTCCATTAGGGAGAGGGATTTGATATTCCCTCATCAATCACTAGAGACCAACACACCTGCCTGAATGTAATGACATTTTAACTCAACACTTATGCATATGCCAACATATTGCAACAGAATATGAAAAGAGAAGTAAGAACAGCCTCAACAGCAGTGTCTATCTTGTCTTTAGCACTTGCGATTGTTTTTATTGCTCCTCTTTGTTTCGGTGCATAGTTTGACGATGCCCATGGTGCTGATTAGCTAATCTTAAGCCCCACCACGGTGCTCACTGGATCGATTGCTTTTTCAAGGCGATGCTGGTTCAATCCCTGGCAGTGACAGGAAGGTGTATTCCAGCTGCAAAACACTAAACCTCAAACCTGCTCTAAGGCCGCTGCACTGCAGGTGACCGCGTGGTCTGACCTCTCTGTTGAAATTTATAAGTATGGGGGACTGTATATATGTGTAACTAAGATGGATATGCAAAAAAGACACATTACAGTTGCTTTGTGTCTACTGACAATAAACTAAATCTTCAGTTCATTGAAAAAATGTCAACAGATGAACCAATGAAAAATGAAAATAATTGTTTTTTTGTTGCAGCCCCAAATGATTAGCTGTATCCATGTTCATTATGACTGAACAGGGAGCAATAAGAGTATCCAGTTTCTTTTCATCTTTATCACTGTCTTCAGGTAATCGTGATGATTTTGTATACAACAACAAAAAGAAGGAAACAGAAGACTGACACTAGTGACGAATTCTCTGCAGTTGGTAAAAGCAGTTCTAACCTTTATGAGTCAGGCAGTAATGTGGTCTGTAGGTGCTTGTGTCACCCCGAGGCAATAAAACTGTAATTATATGTTCAGTCAGCACGGCGGGACTGTTGGCATCCACATCTTTCGATTTCTTTCATTTCAACATGAACCACTACAACAGCACAGCTGCAAGAGAGCAAATCAATAGTCGAAGGAAAAGACAGCTCTCTCACAGGAGAGGCTTTTGATTACCTGCGTGTGTGTGTGTGTGTGTGTGAGTGAGAGAGAGCGAGAGAGAGGAGTGTGAAAGCAAATCTAGCGGGAAACAGAGTGGGGAAGAGATTTGACAGATTTTATGTGATTTGATTTAATATCATTCACAGAACTGTTTTTTTCTCATCAGGATCAGGAAATAAGAAAAAGAAAGACTGAAAGGATTTGTATGTTTTTTCATGTTTAAATTTTCAGATGTCCTCTTCTTTCTCTTTTTTTCAACAGAATTCAGTAGCAGTGTTCAGGGAGCTGTGTGGGGTGTCTGTGGTGGCTAACCTCATGCAGTGTGTACTAGCTCTGGGCTCCAGGGCGTCAGGACCAGACGGGGCACCTTTACTACTGTTTGACCTCCGGGACCACTACCCCAGCCTGGAGCCGCAGGGGCCCCTGCCTGATGTCCTTCGCCGGGTCGTCTCCACCTATGAAATGGTAATAAGGAAGAGAGCTGACAGATAGAATGCTTATGTTCTTTCACCACATAAAGGAGTATGCAGCAGTGGTAATTTTGGCTGCAGTTTTAGTCAAAGTCATTTGACTAAAATGCCATTTAGTTTTAGTCATATTTTAGTCGTCTGAGTTGTTTGTTTTAGTCCAGTTTTAACTAAATATGCAGTAGATTTAGTTGACTAAAATCTAACAGGTTTACTTAAAGTGCAATATATTATTTAAACAATTATCTAGATTTTCCAAACTCATTATATACTCCTGCAGGAAAAAATCCATTAACCTGTTATTAACAGGTTAAGTATAGTACTACATTGCTCCTCATTTCTCCCATCGTCTGTCTAACATGAACTACATTTCTTCAAACGTACATTCTAGGTTTGGACGGTATCTATTTTTTCATACCTTCATAAACTCCTGACATTTTACTGGGCTGTACGGTATTAGGCGTTATTTGTGTAAAACCTGCGTGAAATGGTCTTAACTATACTGTACTCCACTGTACCGTATTACTGTCTTAACATAGGCAGAGCTGATCACCATAGCGATGCTATTCCCCACAGCTGGGAAACGACACACACAGGAGCTCAAACTCAAACTCACACCTAAACTACTCATGTCAGAAGACAATTTTACTGCTCACGCTTCCCTCGGCTCAGCGCGGATTCACCATCACTCTCTGCCACCATAGACAGTAATCAGCCTGCCACTTTACCTTTCTCATGCTTGCTAAAGTTACTCGCTCACTCTGAATTGGCTTTACCTTGATCATTAGAACTAAATCAAAAATGCTCCAAAACATGGGCAGAGGCATTTTTCTTCTTTTTTACTAGTTAGTCCTGTAGCTTTACCTCCAAGATGCTATGTTTCTTGTTCTTATGAAAACCATGTCTGTCTCCTCAGCTGTGCTGCACAGCAGAGACTGACCCCTGCTGGCGAGTGCCACGCACTACAATACAGCATCTGCCTATTAGTTAAATAGAAAGTGTCTGTATTTATGACGGTATCGAAAATCATACTGTTGTGATATCTTAATACCACCCAAACCTAGTTAACTTCCCAGGTAGATCAGTACTGTTCAGTTCCCTACCACACAAAATGATTCAGTCTCTTTCAAACTCTGATGTTCATTGGTTGATAAAAGTGTCAGAAGAAGTGTCAGAGTTTTTGTTATCATAAAATAGTTTTTACTTAGTTATCATCTTGTTTTGGTCAGTGAAAAAATGCCATTGATGAAAACTATGACAAAAATTATTAGTCAGTGAAATTAACACTGGTGCATTGAGTCTCTCATCTCCGAAATGCATTAAACGGAAGGAAGGACCAAACAAAAGCAGCAAAGATTATAAATCTGCCAGCCACCTCCCATCTCCTGTCTACTTGACCTAACAATGAAAACCCTGTCTCCCAGACATGAGCTTCCTCTGTAGCCAATATGTTCTCCATATTGTGAGCTCTCATTGTTATGTAGCAGACAATGTTGTTTCCTATTTGTTGTGGCTGTAACAAGGCTCGTAACCACATCAGCGACATCCTTGGCCAACCTTGGCCTGAATCCAGTATGTTTCCACCCAAATAAATTGCAGATTTTCAGGCAAGGAGAAAGTTATTTAACAGACTTTAATTTATGTAATGAGGTCTAAAAATAAATACAGCCGTCGAGAAAAACTTCCCTGCGGGAATAAATACAAAGAGAGAAAGAGGGAGGGAGATAAAAGGGGGTGGAGCGGTCAATTAGTCTGTTAGTCAACTCATCAACTAGTCAATAAGGTGGGATGAAATCGGGTGTTTGAATGGGTTTGGGCTGATCGGATGTCTTTCTGTCCTCACTTTTATATTTAGCTTTCAACATGTTTCCCTTTGGTCTCTATCTCTGTCTTTCAGCCTCCTCCTCATCCCTCATTCATCTCTCTCTCTGTTCCCGCCTCGTCTTTGTCCCTCTGGGTCTGGTTGATGGTTTCCTTACAGCTGTGCTCCAGCACTCAGTGGACTGGTATCATGGGGAATACTTTTTTTCAAGGGGTGTGCATAAGACTGTCACTTAACTGTCATAACCATGCCATTACGCCTGTCTTTATGAAAGTATGTTTATAACTGTTGGTCAATTATGTAATTTTAATGCAAAGTTTACATTGTGGGATGTATTTGTTATGACAACCTGACATTAATGAATACAAAAATGTCTGTTATGACAACTTTACATTAACAAAGAAAACTTAACCTGCGCCTGTCTGTGTTATGACAACTTGACTTTGTTAAATGTAAAGAAACCGTTTAGCTTTTTTGACACTTGCCTTCATAAGACCATTATAATTGTGAAATATTTCCTTTGACCTCATGTATAGTGGTACATTTTGGACTTGATCATAAAGATGTAATTAAGTTTTATTACAATGTCAAGGAACATACTATGCAAGGAACTTCCTGAACTTCAAATAAACTTGTACCATTTGTACTTGTCATAAAGATGTCATTAAATGTTATAAGGCCACAACAGAGTACAGTACTAAGATAATTTAGTTTACAGAGTCAGATGATGGACAGATAGCAGTTAGCTAGTTTATTTGTTGCTAAAGTAGGCTAACCGCCGTATGCTGTTTTTTTGTTGCTGGTTTCAGCTAGTTAGCTTGGTTAGCTGTGGAGATAGCCACCTAATTATTGACTCTGGGGTGCCAGGAACCAAACCCATAAAACCCACCTTGGTACTGCATTTCCTTTTGTCAAAGTGGCCACCATCTATCTCGGAGGCTGTGTTGGTTAACGTGTAGTTGTTATAACAAAGACATTATTGGCTTAATTATGTCAAGTTGTCATAACAAAGACATCTCAAACAATGTCAACTTTGCATTAATGATGACATAATCTCTCTCTCTCTCTCTCTCTCTGTGTGCGTGCTCCTGTTCTCTGAGGTAATGAGAGTACTCTTAATTGTGTTTC
>JAJHUR010084393.1:0-22979 GCA_027495735.1 Lutjanus campechanus
TTTTTTTTTTTGCCTGGGATGTGTGAGAAAGAGTGTGAAAGAAGGAAAGAAAGAGTGTGTGTGTGTGTGTGCTTGTAGGAATGTGTGTGCCCATGTGTGATAGAGAGGCAGTGTGGTGTTTTTCTGTTCGCAGAATGTTAGCGCTCCTCACACAGCTTTGGCAGCTGACACAATGCGGGAGGAATAAGTGGGCAGGCCAACAATCAGACAACACACATGCATGCACTCACACACATGCAACGCAGTGAATGAGTATTGAGCTACTAAATGTGGCAATCAGCCAACTCTTTTTTCCTAGGCGGCATTTGAATCTACATGCCACATGTCCGATTTGTGCTGTCCTGCAGTCCATGCGTGTGCGTGTGTTTTTTCTGTGTGTGTGCAAGCGGAAGCCGAGCTGGAAGCCTGTCATCACGCTAAAATCAATAGAGTGTGAATTTATAAGTGTTGATTTCTTCCCTCAGTCGTCCTGCCTGCTCTGCAGACTGTTCTGCACCGCCATTGCCTGCCTGGCTTCACACTCAGTTGGTGTCAGGCAGGCTCTCTATCACCAGGAGGTGTGGGGGAATAAATTGTGTGTTTTCATGTGTGTTTGTGCATGCTCGTATGCACAAAAATGTCTTATTTCATGTGTTGGTGCCTGTGGCCGGAGGCATTATGTAGTCACGTTGTCTGTATGAATGTACGCACGTTCCATTTTTATGAATGCGATATCTCAAGAATGCCTGGAGGGAATTTCTTCTAACTTGGCGCAAATGTCCACTTGGGCGCAAGGATGAACTGACCAGATTTTGGTGGTCAAAGGTCTAAGTTCAAGGTCACTGTGACCTCATGACTGTCCCGTTATTGTGAATGCGATGTCTCAAGAACGCCTTGAGGGAATTTTTTCAAATTTGGCACAAACATCCACTTGGATTCGAGGATGAACTACTTAGATTTTATGTCTCATCTTTCTTTTTCTTTTTCTTTTCCCCTTCCTGAGCTATATGCCTACATTTACATTTACTTGCATTGTTGTGGCATTATGACACTGCCAACTGAATAGATCTGAGAATATGTTTTATTGAACTGTTTGAGATGTATTTTTTGTACAGCTGATTGTTGTTCCATTGGTATTTGTTGTGTAGGAGATCCAATCATTGTAAGATGTTGATTATTTTTCCCTCTTTTCCAATTTGTTAGTATTATTTTCTTGGCAATAGTTACGGCTACAAGTAGGAGTATTATGATGGTGGTGAACATGTGTTGAGTGTTTCCAGATCGCCGAGTATACATGCATGACTGAATATGCTATCTCAAGAACTCCTTGAGGAAATTTCTTCAAATTTGGCACAAACATCCACTTGGACTGAAGGATGAGCTGATAAGAATTTAGAGCTCAAAGGTCAAGGTCACAGTGACCTCACAAACATATTTTTGTCAAAGAATCCATACGCTAATTCTGACAAAATTTCACACAAATGCCTAATAAGATAAAATAAGATGAAATGATGACATTTTATATCCCAAATGTCAAAGGTCCACTTCACTGTGACATCATAATGTTCAGCTATCAGTCCTCTGTACTCTGAAGACAACATGTTCCTCACAGGAAGTCATTCACTTGAACCATACATGTCAGTGTGGTGATAATTTCCATTTTACCAAAACAATACACCTAATACCTTTGATTAAATTACTTTTAAGCCCTGACTACATATATTATATGAGTTTGGACAGATATGACTGTAAACTGTAACTTAACTGACTGGCGGAGGCATACAACCACAAGGCGGTAACTCTAATTTTAGAATTTCCTGATTGCGTGTGAGCGTGCGTCTCCTGTATTTTGGCTGCGTCAGTAGAAAGTGGTAATTAATGAGCATGGGGACGCAGATTTATTTATAACCCATGTTTCCGGGAGAGTTTGTTAACACATCAGCTCAAACTTGCTCATAATGTACATGTGAATATTTTATACGTGTTTGGTGTTTGTGCGTGTATGTGAGTTGTTTTTACCTGTCACAGCGAGTGGAAGAGGATGTAATGTGACATGACAGCGCTGTAACTGATCTACTCCTCTATGGCAACGTACAGCTCACCTTCTCCCTCCTCTGCCCCCTGTCATATCTCTCCTTCCTGCTGCCTTTTCCCTCATTCCTGCCATCCTTGACTGCACATCCCCCCTCTGCCCCTTCCTGTCGTTTTCTCACTTTTTTTTCTCCACCACTTTCCTTGAACCACATTCCCTTCATTTCTCTTACTTCTGTCTATTCCCTTACCTTCTCTGCCACCAATTTCTAAAGGTCCCTGCTCTCTCGTCACCTTCCCTTTCAACCCCTTTCAACATCTGCTAATGTTGACATAGGAATCATCAGATAGCCCGCATGCTAATTAGCGGTAGCAGTTACCCCACCACCCTCATTAACTTCCATGAGTGGAAGTAGCCATAATGCTAACGTGGCTGCAGCAAGAAGGGCTGGGCTGTGTGCTCCAATGAATAATAGATGGTGTGTCACTTCCTTTATCGCTAATGAAAGCAGGCAGCTGCTCCTTGCACTGGAATACCACTAAGGCGTGAGGGGAGCCATCTGAAAAAAAGAGAAGATGCTTTTGCTTTGTGTATGGAAGGATAAACAGATCGGGTGATAGAATGATAAGAAAACAGTTGCAGGGAGGGCGGGCATGGCACAAGGGTTATCTGTCCTTTGACAGACGAGGCTGAAGCAGAGCAGGGTTGGCGGTGCTAAAGTCATGTCCACACTAATGCAGATAAGGTTGAAATGGCATAATTTTTCCCACCACCAAAAACAGATTTTTAAAAACACTCAAAACACAAAATAAACAAATTCTAAGTCTCACACAGAGTCTCACTTCCTCCTCCCCTCCTGCAATCATTTTTGTGTTTAAAAATCACTGATCACATAGTACAGGTGTCATACGACTGAGTATGAAATTATTTTATTGAATCTGAGTGCAGTGGTCCTGGAATTACCGCCTCGGTTTGCAGGTACTGCTTATGAATCACAGTTAAATCTGTGTTTTATACTCACCTGATCACAGAAGGATACCGCGTCTTAATGGGAACACCTGCGGCGTGTGTTCAGCCACAGCGTGTTGAAATACAGAATAAATGATCACAGAAGGTGTCGGGGGTGACAGAACGTAGCTGTACTCAGCTGAGACGGAGCAGAGTGTCTGTTAGCATATTCATTATAACAGGAAAAAGATTAGGACATTAATTTGCCTTTTGAATATTGAAGGTTAGAATAGAAACATTCAGCGTTTATGACAGAACACCAAACCTTGGAGCTCTGTCTAATAATCACAAGAGTGATAAGTTAGTGTTTGATTGATTGATTTTTTTAAAACAAAAATTAAACAATTTACAAATAAGGTTGTCTGCAGGAAGGTATGGAGTACATAGCCTATTCAAGTTACAATAATATTCACAGTATTTACCTGGGTTAACTGTCTCTTTCTCTCACATTACTGTCAAGCACATAGTAGTACAGATTTTAAGTATTTTGTCGGTTGAGCATATTTGCATCTTTCTATTTTTCCGTAGAAGAACCATGGCTCAAGGTGCCAAGTGGTTCTGCTGGTGGCATGTAAAGGCCTTTTGTGAACATGGCCCCACATATTTAAACCACTGCTGGTGATTCTGTTTGTATACAGACAGACATATTGACACGTGTGTCAGTGTACAGTCTGTTTCCATCTAAAGTACAAAGAACTTGGGGGCGGCAGTAGCTCAGACTTGGCTTACAGGGTCGCCGATTCAAGTCCCACATGGACCAAAGTACGGAGCGTGGAGAGGTGCCAGTTCACCTCCTGGGCACTGCCGAGATGCCCTTGAGCAAGGCACCGAACCCCTAACTGCTGGGGCGCACCTGACTATATGTATGTGTGTGCAGCCCCCTCGCTCTGACACCTCTCCCTGATGCATGTCTATAGGTCCTGTTTGTGCATGTGCGTGTGTATTTCGTGCCTGAGTGCCTGACAACAGAGTGAAAACAATATCATTTCCCCTCGGGGATTAATAATCTTATAGTCACAGGAACTACTTTTTAAGGAACAAAAAGGTTCCCTTTGCCCGTTGTTATCTGAATTTGCACCTTGGTCTAAAGACCAGTAAAATTTGGACAATAGGTGACAGTACAATAATGATAATGCAACATAAAGCTACAGATAGGCATTATTATTTGTTAGACACTGCAACAACAGTAAGCATTGATGTCATTCTCAGCATAAATTCATATTAAAGCCTGGACTTCTTCCCCTGTCCATCTGCCACTTCCTTTCTTCTGCTGCTCTGAAAACAAACTGGTTTGTGGCAGCACATTTTTAATGGTTTTTCAAATGGTCGCTGAAATGCAGTAAAGTTTTGTGAGTTCTCGACCAATTATAAAGTTCCTTTGCTTTTGGAAAGTACTACCCCCCCCCCAAGCAAGGACAGTTTGAGGGGAGTAAAATTATACCCTGAGAAGTTAATTTCAACTCTGGTCCCTGTGGAAAGGCATTAAGTTCCTCCAAAGGTTCCTAGTCTCTAGGAAAAAATCCTGAGATGGAAACACGGCTAATGTTAAGCTGCATATGAATGAATCTATGCACACATGTAGACGCTGTAGTCTGTTTCTGCACTTCCTCCTTTACAACTTGCATTTTTTGCAGGATCTTGTTGGTGGAAGGTGAAATATGATTTCTTTTGGTAAATTGAGCAACCATAGCATGCATTATTCACTCTCTTCTCTAAAACATTGTGTACTATTGCTCTTAAGCTTTTATATATACAGTATATAAACAGTGAACTCAGTTGTGGGCGTCCCTGAGCATTTTTTCCCAGAAATGTAGGAAACTAGGGAATCAGGTGTATTCAGTGGTGTCCTCCATGTTTTCATTCCTTCCAGTGTACCCATCACATGCTGCACAAGCAACAGAACGCTAATAGCTGGCAGCAGCATTAGCAGATCTTTCCAAGATGAACAGAAAAATACATTGGAGGTCATCCTCCACATGCATCCTGGACATTCTTAGTCATCTCTCTGAACGCAAGTGGAATCTTTGGGCTCTGTAATGTTTGATGTAACTAATTTCCTCATACAGAGGCAAAGGAAACTCAACAATTGCAACGGAATAATAGAAAGAAAGACTTAAAAGCCACCAGTTTGTGCCTTTTGGTTTCTTTGTTTTTTTGTATAAGCATGCGCTTCTATTGTTTGCCCTGAGCTAAGAATGAAATTCCATTTAGCAGTCAGAAACAGAACATGCTGTTAAATGTACTGTAAACTGAACTAAAGCAGTGGTGACAGATTTTTTCAGACACAGATGGTTTGTTTAATCTTTTTTAGGCTCGGCAAATAACTGATAACCATCAAATGACCGGGGGTAGCCAGTTATTTAACTTATTTTGTCCGTATTTTTCTCTTTTGACAACATCTGCCTCTTAGAGCTGTTTTTATATATATCTCAATGTGCAGTTCCTCACAGAAAAAGCAGATCTGAACTGACCTATAATAAATATAATAGTTCCTCACTACAGCCCTGCGGGATGATTTTGCTACTGTTTAATGAAGCCCATAGACAGAAGTTCCCTCTGTCGTTTTCTCTCTGGGGTTGAGAGCCAGATGTTGTGTAGCACAAAGGGAACAATCTGGTCCCTTCTGAATACAGACACTGTCATACTTAGACTAGATCATACTGGATTAGGACCGAAAAGAAGAGGTCTGGCTGCTGAACTCAAATGGACCTGACAGAACTGGAGTGAAGAAGATTAAAAGCAAATTGGCCCAGTAGCTGCATTATATGGTTGCACAGTATTGTTGTAATGTACTATACATAGGCTGGAGCGGGATGGTTCAGACTGTGCTCAAATAACTCTTGTACAGCGGAGGGATTGATCTGTTCCTGCAGAACAAACACAGACTATAAGTGGCGAGATATCAGATAAACGTCTCCTGGTTTTGTCTTCACGATCTGGATGCAAACAGCATCCTTCATGCGATGCGGTTCAGCAATCAGAAACTTTCCAGCTCCCAGTGGTCTTGTCAGTTGAATTTCCCCAATTTCCGCAGCTCGCCGCTCTGGAGCGTCTCCGTGCTGTAGTGTGTCATTATGCAAAATTGTCATCCACACCTGCAACTCAGTAGATTGAACTAATTGCACCATCAGCTGTGTCCCTCACTCACTCTTGTATCATAGAGAATGTCTGTCTAATGAGATGCAGATGGGTATGAAATGGATAACAGACGTCATATTTAATATAACCTCCTTAAAAAACTTAACATGATTGATGACAGCTTTCATAATGTGACATATGAAATTTATTTAAATATCCACTCCACTCAAAAATGTATTTTTCTTTTGTTTGTAACCCCTTAAAGTTTTTCATCTTCCTGTAGGAGCTGTCTGTGCACTTCTCCTCTCCAGAAATGAGGAGTAACAAATTACAAATACTTTGTACTTAAACTTGAGCGTTTATTTCTCTGACAACTTGTTACTTTTACTCCCTACGTTTAAACACAAATATCTCTACTCACTATGTCGACAGGACAATGACACACAGACAAGATGATTCCTTGGTTTAACCATCAGTGCATATCACACACAACAGACAAAACAAGATGAAAATTGATGTAAAAGATGCAAAAAGCCAAAACAGACAAAAGAGGGAGAAAAAAAAGGTGTGGTGCAGTTAGCTTTGTGCAGGAACAGTCAGTAGAAATGTCCTTCAGAAGGCTGCTTTTTACTTACTGCATTAAGAATGTGTGTACGTTTGCCACTGCTGCTTAAATCTGAGATTCAAATATCCCCCGGGCACGCTAGATTTGGCATGTGGCAAAGTCTGCGTCTAATATGCAAATGAAGGCAAAGAAACCAGAAACCCTCAGTGCAGAGTGGACTTGAATGTACAGAGAGCGAGAGTTAACGTTAGCTGTATCAGTGTTGCTATAAAGATATAAAAATAGCACAGGACAGACTGCACTTTGTGTTGGCTGCTTTTGAGCAGGTGCACACAGGTAGGAAACACAAGTCCTTGTAATTCATGAGACCAAAACTGCACATTCTTGTGTTTTTATTTACTGCTACACCCCTTTTTTCTCACATTTAAATGCAGTCACATTCATAGTAAGGGACCTAAATAACAAAAAGGCAAAAACAAAAACAAACCCAACCCAAAACCGGAGTACATCCACTTCAGCAGCCACTTCACTGTAGCAGTGTAAAGGCAGAGTCCTGATTAGAGGTGTCACAATACCAGAATTTTAAACTTTGAAACAATACTATTATTAAAAAATTATACCTCTTTCTTTGGCACACAAAACAGGATAATTTTCCTCTTTTGTTGTTAACAACCTGCACTGTGCTGGTACAGAAAAACTCACTAAACACTGTCTGGTTTTGCTGCAAGCCAAATTTAAGACAAAGCCTGAACTGGACTGACGTCTTGAATGAACACTTGATGATTTCTTTTATAGCTTCACTACTTTGGATAGAATAATTAACTGATATTCTAATGTTTTAAACATGTGGCATTGGAAAAGTATTGATACTTTTGACAACAATGGTCCCGATTGTCTTTCAACAATAACTTTTCTAATTCAGACGAGGTAAACTTTATCAGTGAAAACTATTAAATCCCGAAAACCAAGTGTAGCGGTGGATTTAAAGAAAAATCCATTAACGTTCAATTAGAAAATATCTTCAAATAGCTGTAAATGTTAATAGCGTACTTTTAAACACCAAAAATTAGGGTGCTAAGTAGTTTCTGCCCCGTGAGATATCACCTTTTGCTGCTGGTGAAATCGCACTCCTTTAAGATTGTGCTTGCAGTAAGAATTTAATTGTAAGTATCAGTTATCAGTATCAGGACTTTGCATAATATGTCGTTATCTGTGTCCCTGTGTTCGTCTGCACATGTGCTTTTGCTTGAATTTGTTTGCGTCTGTCTCGGGCAGTAAGTCGGCATATTAAGCTGGACAGTCCGGGCTTCATTCTCAGGGTAGTACGAGGGTAAACAAAGATAGCTGCTCCCATGTCAGGGCTGTGATAAGGACTTGGGACCTGCGTTATTGCTGCTGTCCTGCCTTTTTCTCCCTCCTCTGCTGCTGTTTGCAGCTCCCCACTACTGTCGCCTTCACAGAGCTGATGAACACTTGTGTTCAGAGCTGCAGCTGCAGCAGATGCTCAGCACCTCACTGTGTGTGTGAGAGAGAGATCGTGATGCATTCAGTTTTTTTTTTTTAAAATGAGATAGAGTACGAGACAAAAGATGACAGAAGGAGCGCTGGGAAAATAACGGTAAAGCCATCCTGCATGTCTGAGATATGAGTGTGAACAGCTGCCACTCCCATCTCTGCCTCTTTTTCACTTTCTCACCCACTTTCTCTCCACACCGCCCACCTCCTGTCCCCTGCTTACACGCTCCAATCTTATTTCCCGTTGGCCTGTCCTCTGTATAAGCCTGCTCTGTGTCAGGATATCAGACTAATTCAATCTCCACTACACAGGCACTTCAATGTAATGACCCATGACATTCAATTAATGCTTTTCCCCTCCTCTTGGTAGGTTGGGTCAGCAGTAATTTTCTGTGTATGTGTGTTTGTCTGGTGTGTTAACGCCTGAGCTGCTTTATGTATAATTTGAAAAGCTTGGCAGTCAGTGTAACTTTAATTTATATCATCACATGCTGTGTTTGCAGAAACCGTAAAGCCACTAGAAATCCAAATCCACAAAAGCCTTCTAAGTGTGTAATTTAAAGTCTTAAGTTAGGGTATTTAAGTTTTTGTACACTTTCCTGATATTGGGTCAGAATTGGGTGTCACTAATGCTTGTTTTTTAAATGAAAATTATGCAATTACCTCTGCAAACCAATCATAAAAATTATCCATGTCAGTTGTCCCACTTCAACACACATATATATAAAACTTGAATACCCCAGCTAACAGCTGATTGCTTCAGGTTTTTAAAGAGGATGTCCCATTCTGCTCTGTGTATCAGCGAACAGGCTGGCTGACATGTTGCTTGCTTGCAAAAACTCTCGTTTTAACCTGGTTCCCTTTAAGTGAAATTTAATGCACTTGCTTCACCTCGAACATATTTTATCCGGTCAAAATTGGTGCTGACGTCCTAGAAGTTTCTTTTTCCCATCATCATCGAAGCAGTCAACAGGGAGGACGAGAGGCTACTTAACAAGGTTGAGAAGCAGCATCTTTTATATGATCCATACCAGACTTTTTATGGAAATATCCCCAAAAAAGTTTAGAAGTGGAGTTTTCTCTATTGACTTCTATGTTTTTTGACATTTTGCAAAACAGCACTGAATATTTAGTCGATTCCCTCGGTGTCTGTTCCAAAATAGCCTCAGAAAACAACAATATTACTGCGGTGGAGGTTTCCACACTGATGACATATAAAAACCCCCGGCTGTCAGTATGAGCTTATTTACTGTACTCTCATTACTCCAGTCTTCCGGGCTTCTCATTACCGATGTCGTCGCCAGTCGACCAGCTGTCCCGCTTATTGGATTGGTGTTGAGAGATTGATGTATGTCCTTTAAGGGGTTATGTGCATGTGTGAGACTTGGAACATGTTTCAGGGTGAGTCAGCCAGACGCACACATACAAACCTACAAACTATAAGCAATGTAAGCACACACACGCATAAACAAACACTGACGACCAGAGTGACTAAATTGGTGCTGACACTCGCAAACACAGTTTTGGACACACATGCCCATGGCATCCTTTTAGCTCTGCGTGGCCTGTGGCAAATACTATCAATTTGGATTAGCATAGCCTTTATGAGCTTTTAGCTCATAGTCATTATAACTGTAATCCAACATGGATCGTGCATCATCAGTGTCACCATGGGCTTCCAAAATTTAAGCTCTAACCCAACCTGGATAATCTACCAGGTATGTTGCAACAACACTGTCCACTTATCAGACTTTGAGACTATAGAGTTTGTTTGAAATTAAATTGAATTGAAAACAGGCAAAAAACAGTTAGTTTACATGGTGGTTTTGCTCCTTTCAGCTTAGTTTTTATTTAATTTCTATTTTAAACAGAGACCTGGGACCGTTGAGCACCTGAAGTTGTATGTTAAGCAAGAGTGGGAAAGAATTTCACTTTCAGAATTTCAACATTTAGTGTCCTCAGTTCCCAAATGCTTGTAAAAATTCTTGTCAAAAGAAATCACAGTGTCACAGTGGTAAACATGCCCCTGTCCCAACGTTTTGAAACATGTTATAGGCATCAAATTCAGAATGAGTGTATATTTACAAAAAATAATAAGGTTAATCAGTTTGAACATTAAATATCTTGTCTTTGTACTGTACTCAATTGAATATTGGTCAGAAAGTTTTTTGGAAATCTTTGCATATCTTTGCATTCTGTTTTTTGTTTTTACATTTTACACAACGTCCCAACTTTTTTGTGGAAATTGGGGTTGTAGCTTTTGTTTTTGTCTCAAGTCTAGTTTTTATTATTTCAGTTAACTTAAATCTTTCCTCACATCTAGTTTAACATTTCAGTTTAGTTTTAGTTAGGCTAACTATAATAACCTTGCTGCATGTAGAAAACATGCATTCCCGCTTGGTATTTATAGACTGATATTATGGCTCATGATTTATGACAATCATCCATATTACTCTGCTGAAACTCACCAAATACAGCATGATTTCTCTGTTGCTCTGAGGCGTTCATTAGCCACATAAGGATTAAGAGTGACTTTAATTAAAAAGAGGAAACTTTAAAAAATCCTCACAGCTGCACTGTAGGGAAGGTCAGGTAGACTCTCTCTCATTAGGGAAATTCCTCGCAGTTCTGTCAAGTCACTGATTGTTACTGTGACGATTTTTCTCACAGCACCTTCTTTTCTGTCACTTCTGTCCTTATTACTCTCTGTCAAACTCGTCAAGTTTTGTATTCTCCACCCCATTTCTATTCTTCATTCTCTCCTTCTCTTTTTTTTTTTTCTTTTTTACCTCCTTCTCTTTCTGTCCCGTCTCCATTCTCTCCACCTCTGTCTCTCCATTGCGGTAATGATCTAATTAAGGAGGGTTTTGTTGCCTGCCCACTGTGTATAATTGCTAGTGGGGTCTGCCTGTACTTCACTCAGCAATTACGAGCAGCATTCTTCTGCTCCCAAATCGGCTAATTAAGCCTTAAGGACAGCGAGCCGATCGTAGTCGCACTAAGCGTCAGGAGAAGTCAGGAATGCCTGTGCTCTCCACACTCCTGGGACAAGCAGAAGTAGTGGATTGAAGAATGGGTTGCCATGGTAGCAATCACATGGTGTCAGATCCTGTGCAGAGGCTGTCAGTCAGTTGATCTGTGTGTGTGTGTGTGTGTGTATGTATATATCCGCTCATCTGTAACAGAGACAACAATTCTGCTGCAGGTCACCAATTCTTTTCATTATTAAGGCTCAAACTATGAAGACGATGCACGAGCCAAACAGAGCCTGTCACAGTTCCTGTTTGGGTCCCTGGGTGGACCCGCTGTTATGTTGATTGATTACATTGCCAGTTCATGTAATGCTTGCCCTGCAATATGTCCCTACTCTGCACTGCACAACACACAGCTTACCCTCTGGCCAGGACTGTGCACTCACTCCAAACCACTCTATATCAGCTAAGTACTGTGTTGTACAAGAAAACAAACGTCTAAATATGCTGCACTGGATATCTTACAGGGACAATTCACCCCAAAAACAAAAATACATGTGTGTGTTTATCCATCTAAGATTGTTTTGGTTTGAATTTTGTTTGTCGGGATGCCCTGATGCCAGTATCAGGTTATTGTTTGCAAATACTAGCAGCAGGAAACAACTATTTGTTACGTTAAGACAGTGAGGAACATCTGATGAAAATAAAGCAGTTTATAACTGTTAATAAGTGCTCATGTCAGTTCTTGGTATCAGAAAGTAAGTACTTGTACTTGGTCTGAAAAAAGTGATATCGGTGCATCCACAAAAATGCAGTGATGTGTGGTGGAGAGTGTTAAAACAGAGGCAAATCTGGGGAAATGCAACCTGATGTTTCGGTGGTCAACCACAAGCCAGTCTCTGCTTCTTTTGGTTTGTGTCCTTGTGTTCAAGAGAAAGAGAGAGTATGCAGCTGTGGATGACTAAGGTACAGATTGAATAGGGAGAGGGAGTGGTGACAGAAATTAGAGGTTTTTTTTTCTGTCATTCATCAGTTTTTTCCGATTATTTCACAGCAGTTATTTTCTCAGCACAAACAAACACCCCCACGCTGCTATGCAATCCTGTGGCTAAACGCAGCAACACCTGATTCTGTCAGGATGTGGCCTTCCGTTAGCACCACTGAGCTAGCTAGCATGATGATACGGTTGGCAGGTGCAGTTTGGTAAAAAGAAAATAGTTCCAACATGAAACTGCTCCCAACAAGGTCTGTGGATTATCTTGAGTGTCACCTATTTCCATTATATTCAAGGTATGGCGGACATTTCTATGGCTGATATGTCCAAAATTCAGTAACTCGCATCAAAATGGTCTAGATGGTTAAATAGCACGGCAGTTTGGAGGAAAAGTATGTACTTTTGATTTTGGCGGGACCTGCTCCTGTAATGCAGCTTAACTATCTGACACATGTAACAGAATGACGAATTTTAGAAATACTAGTTGGCACAAGGTGAGTGTAAAATTTGATTAGAAACCGGAAAATTATCTGCAGAGAAACGAACAACTGATCTTTATGCACTAGACAACTTTTTCCAGCATCACAGGCATCTTACAGACAGATGCTATCTGGAGGTGCATGCTCTCATTCTTTCGAGACATAAAAGCAGTTATTTCAAATGGGAAAACTGCCTTTTGAGAGACAGTGTTCCCATATTCCCACAAGACCTTTATCTTTCTTTGAGAGTAAAAATAGTATGGAAATGACATATGACAGAGGAAACACCATTAAAGCAAAATGTCCCGCACTGCTGCATTATTAACTATTTATATTCAAATATAGAATCAGTTATAACATCTGCAGCAACTTCTCACCCAGGGGCATGAAAGTCTGGTGTGAAAAATCTTATATGTATCATCTGTTCCAATGCATATGCTATATATACTGTGGTAGACCATCAACTAAAAATAATGAAAATGCAAATGTACACGTCTGAAACTACCTCACATGTGGAGGTTTGAAATCCAGCACTTATTAAAGCAGAGCTTCAGTCTCTTGCGTGCTGTGTCTCCTACATAACAGATATGTTCTCCAGTGACACAAATTTGCATGGAAATTGCATGAATAATGTCCCTATTTGCTAAATAGCCTTAAAGTTGATATTTGGCTGAAAGGCCCAAAGTGTTCGTTTAATGGATTTGAACTGTGCAGCTCAGTCAAATCTGGTTGAATTGCCTGGGTTTTATTATTAGTGTTGGATGTTTTATTAGGAAGCTTTACATAAGCCCTTAAAAGTTTTTTACTCCCCTCGCTGAATTGTTTTCCATCTCACTTACCTCTAGTCTTCAGTGAGCTCATAGTAAAAAAAAATAAATGGTCAAGTGGCTCTGATTTCTTGGCTTCTCCAACTGGAACAAATGACAAATTGCTCCAAATGGAACGTGTTCCCTTCTATGGGCCTGTCCAGGGTCACGTTGACTGTAAATGGCTTCTAAATGTCTGATTCAGCAAGGCAAATGAAATTAAGTTAATGGACACAATGGCACTGACTTTCCCCTCAGTGTGCTATTAATATTCGCTGTTGCTTGGTATAACTTAATAATGTTCATTAGAGTAGCTGAGACTGCATAATAATTAACTGCATATTTACCTTCTTATTACATTTAAATTAACCATCTGGACTGCTGTACACTGGATAATTCTAAGGCAAGCATTGATCATAAAAATGCTCTGCTGTGCCATTAAAATATTACTGCATGCATACAAGAAATCATTTTGGGTTTTCCTAAATACTGTCTTAAAGTGCTTACGTTAGATTTTACGAAGCTCAGCATCCTTTATACCATTTTTCCTGGTCACCTAGCCAAGGCTGGATGGTCTTACGTAACTTAATGAACACCAGTCCAGACCAATCTCCCCACACAGCCAAGTTTCTGTAGGTTCAACAGTTAGCTAATTGCACTTTCATAACTAAGGCAACAGAGATAAATATTCATATCTATAATTTCTGTGCTGATTTGGAGTGTTTGTTTGGCACCTGGCATGTCTTCAGAGCTCTAACTGGACTCGTGTTTATCATCATGAAGCTCTGAGTGCCGAGAGATTCTTCCACCTGAAAGATTATTTATCTGCATCTCCTACTTTTCCACAAATCAACTCGGGAAAGGTACACTCTTAGAAATCAGGGTTCCTCCTGAAGGGTTGAGGTTCTACCCAGAACCATTCACTTCTGAAGAACTTTTTTTTAAGACACGGTTTGTCATAGGTTCTTTGTAATGGTTCCATTAAGACTCCTTTCCCCACTTTGGAAGAAAGAGCTCTTTAACGACTATGGACATCCATGAAGGACTCTTTTGTCAAGGGTTCTTTGTATCATAATAAGGGTTCCCCCTGGGTGGGTTCTAGAGAAAACCTTTGGAATATGAAAGGGTTTACTACAGAATCCCTCTTGGTAGGTTCTCAATAATACTATTAGATTATAAAAGGGTTTGTGGTAAAACCCCCTGGGTGGATTCTTGTCAGCACCCTTACAAGGTGGAAAAGTTCTGGATAGAACCCTTCCAGAGAGGGCTCTGGGTGGAACCACTGTACTGTTGGGGTTATTCTTTAGAACCACTCACAGTGGGTTCTGGGTGGACCTTTTCACAGATGCTTCAAGGTATGACCCTTTATGTTGGGTTCTAGGTAGAACTCTCTGAAAAGATTCCAAGTGGAGCCTTTATTAAAGGTTCTACCAAGAACCAAATAGGGTTCTCCTATGGAGACAAGTCAAAGAACACTTCATGGTTTTAGTAAGTGTGTTTTTCCTTTAAACGCCACCTTTTCTCTTTCTCCTGTGCTGCCTCCTCTTTTGCCGCTCTGCTCGGCCATTTGCACTCCATGCACTGACTGAATGTTGTGTTGATGTGCATCTATGTGTGTGCGACCAATCACATGTGATGACAGACAGAGATGATGCCATCAGGTTAAAAGCAGATGGAGGGGTGGGGGAAGGGGGCTGTGGTCTACAGTTCTGAGGTACTGTAGCTTTTTTAACATTGGCCGGACACTGAAGGCCAATCAGCTTGCCATGCCACCTGGAATTCTCCTGGTGCTCCTGATGGCCAATCTGCCACTGAGAGACAACATATTGCCTTACTGTTGTAAGAGCTGGTGTCTTGTCTCTGTTGCTGTACTGAGTCAGTGAAAATATATAGTGAATCTTGGAAAACAAGTAACTTCAACAAGTGAAACTTTTTATATCTCAAGCTGCTCATTTTCTGGAACCTTACCCGTAAGGACCAGACGCTGTTTTCCATCTTTCATTTGATTTCACAGATCTGTCAATCGCCTGTAAAAATTAGACACGGCAGAATGTAGTATTCAGTTCTGTTCAGACGATGATGATGGATAATATTCCAGTTTCTCACACACCTCTCTTATTTCTGTTTTACTCAGGCTGCCAGCTCCAACTGTAGCAAACACAAGTCGATGACTGAGAACTCCGCCTCCCATGATGGACAAGAAAAGTGGTGGGTGTCAAAAAAACCTGCATTTAAACAAACAATCCCCTCGCTTCTAACTTGTTGTGCCACAAATCTGATTTTTGTACGAGAGTTTTGTTCATTACACAATAAAATATCTGACATTACGGGTAAAACGTTTATTTCCTTCAGGTGATAACCGCCCCCTGTCTTATAAGTTGACACAGCATGAGCAGCATTTTGCATCCTGATTAGTTTGTTTTGGCGCAATCACTGCATGATAATTACTTCCCAGTAAGTGATATGGTTTTACATAATGAAGCACCATGTGTGCAGCACAGTACAGCCTGTCTGTACAAGTGGGTGGGTGTAAAGGAATAATATTGCCAGTGATAATGTGTGATTTGGATCAGGTTCATTTTGACAAGCAATTGCAAATGTACATACATTTAAGTTATAAATAATATTTCAGCTATTGTTAGGATCATGTGGCTTCATACATTAATGTTTCTTTTTTTTTCTTCTTATGTTTGTTCTCACACAAAGCAATAAGAAGAAGATAAGAAAATCCTACATGCGATTCATGAAACGTGCTGACAAACAATGCTGTTTTTTACTCATCTGAGTATGTTGATGAATTGCATGCGCATGCCAGGAAATTTGCAATTAGCGTATGAAAACACCCCAATAAATCAATATCAGAGAAAATAAACCATGACATATTATTAAAGGAAAGGAAATGCCACCTAAGACCAGGAAAAAGAATAAACAATATTTCAGCAGCCATGGATTAATACATTGGAGGAATCATTGGAGAGGTTTCTCTTTTGGGGATGCAGCAGGTGCAGCCAGGTCGGGCCCACCCACAAACGTTCTTAAAATATTTGCATGCACAATTTAAGATAGAATCTGTGTGTATGTTATTATTCGTAGTAGGCAGAGGAGAAGCACTGATTGATTGATTGGTTTTTTATGTTAATTCCTTACAGCCAACGGCTTTCAGACCAAGGCCACTGAGGGCGGCGTTCAGAGGAAGCAGCTGCCCTACTCAGTGGAAACTCCTTATGGCTTCCACTTGGATCTGGACTTCCTCAAGTATGTTGATGATATTGAAAAAGGAAATACCATCAAAAGAGTTCACATTCAGCGCAGGGTCAAGGGCCCACCTAAATTCAGCACCCTGCCCAGAAATTTCAGCCTTCCTGGGCATGGAGCCAGGCCTGTCCCGAAGGAAAAGGACAGCACATGGTCTGGGACATCCACCCTGGGGCCAAAGCCTAAATCACGGGTGACAGAGGTCCAGCAGATCTTTGACTTCAGGACAAGTGAAGGGTTAACTTCCAGCCAGAGCAGCAGGGGGGCAACCAGTCCAGGAACTGGCTACGTTTCAGCTAAGCTAAGAGATGAGGCAGGAGCCGGGGCTCGGGATGGAGACGATAAAACTGTGGGGATTCAAAATCGGCCGAACTTGCTGCGAGCATCAAGCATGCCCATCACCCTGCAGCAGCGGAAAGGATCCGATTCAAGCAGTCCAGACCGTACTGTGGGAACGCCGGAGAGCGGCTCAACAGAAAACATGTTCCGTGCTTCACCAGACATAACAGAGAGACGGTGTGTTCCTCAGGATCGGACGGGGCTTCACCAGCAGATCACAGTGGCATTGAAGCGGGTCAGAGAGCTGGAAGAGCAGGTCAAAACCATCCCAGAACTAAAAGCTCAGATCTGCTCGCTGAGGGAGGAGAGGGAGCGACTACTGCTTCAGCTCCAAGCCCAGATCCAAGCCCAGGTTTCCTCATCATCCTTGAGTTCTGATGCTGAGACACGCACTCAGCCACAAGGACACAGACCTTCAGAAGGACTCAGCTTAGCTCTCGTGAAAGAAAAACAAGGTGTGCCAGAGAAAAGTAGAGTGGACACAAATCAGGAATCTGTCAAGAGTTCCTCAGCAGAATTAGAAAGACAAACACAGCCATCAGACAAACAAAAACAGACATTAGAGAGTCAACTAGAGCATGCAGTGCAAAAGCTATCACAAAACATTGCAGGGCAAGAATTAACACCACTTATGGTGGCTATAAAGGATGCAGAGACTCGAGATGGTGATGCAGCAAAAGCAGAACAACCTGTGGACAAAGATAGTACGCAGACACTGCAAGAGAAGCTTATGATACTGGAATCTAAACTTACTCAAGCTAGCCAAGAGCTGGATAAAACTAATACTCTTTTGAGAGAGCAGTTAGAGGAGAACAAGCTAAAAGAGGAGAGAATACTTCAACTGAGTGAGGGAATCAGAGTGGAGGTGTGTGCTTCAGACAGCAGGCCAAGAAGAGAGAGTATCGACACAGGGACAGAGACTGAAAGAGTAGATTTTGCCAACCAAGAGACGGAGACAGAATCACCTGGTACAATAGATCAGGGAACAGATACAGATAGAATCTGTATTGAAGTTTGTGTACCCAGACCAAGGACTGGAAGCGTAGATCAAGGAACAGAGACTGTTAAAGTTGACACACATGAACAGGTGACAGAGATGGAGACAGAGGTAGCTGCTGTGAGCCCACCAAGACCCAGAGCCAACAGCATGGAACGGGGCACCGTAACTGAGAGGATCGCCACTCAGGATCAGATGACCGAGACACCTGTAGCAGAAAGGGTGAACCAAGTGACAGAAACAGAGGGAGAGACAGTGACAGACCATCCGCAGAGGCCGAGGGCCAGCAGCGTAGACAGGGGCACAGAAACAGAGAGGGTGGACACTGTGGACAGGGTGACAGAGACAGAGGCAGCACAGAGGACAGACCAGGAGACCGAGACGGAGATTAACAGACGGCACGATAATCCAGTCAGAGATGTAGGTGTTTTGGTCAGCGAAAGAGTAGAAGATGTAGGTGTTTTGGTCAGCGAAAGAGTAGAAGATGTAGGTGTTTTGGTCAGTGAAAGGGTAGAAGATGTAGGTGTTTTGGTCAGTGAAAGAGTAGAAGATGTAGGTGTTCTGGTCAGTGAAAGAAAGGAAGATGTCGTGGTCAGTGAAGGAGTGGCAGGAAAGGAAGCAAATGAAAAGATTCAAAGAGACGAGAGTGTGAAAGTTGTCACAGAGAGTTCAACTGCAGTGATAGAAAGCAGAGTTATAGAAACCATAGTTTCAGAGATTGTAAGCAAGGATGAAGGACATATCAGTCCTGTTGTTGCAGAAGAAAATACAGAGTCTAAGACTGAAATGGCAAAGGATGACTCAGAAACAAAAGAAGTTTTACCCCCAAAGAGTGAAGTAACAGAAATAGTTGAAACACAACAGATTGCACAGGAGACTGTAGAGGAGAAAGAGGCTGAAGAAGGTGAGATTGTTTGTGCAACGATCAAAGAAACTGTGGTAACTGATATGGTTGTAGTAACAGAAAGTGCAGCTGTGAAGACAGTAGTTCCAGTGCGACCCCAGAGAGGCCGAAAGCTCTCAGCAGAGCAGGCGCAGCCATTACCTGCTCAACTTAAGGCTGCACCTGTGCGGCCTCGTAGAGGATCCAGTGAAACTCAAGCCCAGCAGTCCCAGCCCCAGGTTAAAACCCAGCCACAAGTGCAGGTTGAGGCCCAAACCCCAACACAGATCTCTGAACCACAGATAAAACATCCTGCCCCATCGCCGTCTCAGGGTGAGGACCACACCTTAGCAAAGAGGCCTCCTGGGGAGCCTAGTGAGAAACAATTGCAATCACAACCTCAGGCTGAGACTAAGGCTCCACCTCCAAGTCAAGTCCAAGCCCGACCCAAATCAATTCAAGCCCAGTCTCAAACCAGTGCAACTCGACGGGACTCCAAAGAGATCAAAGCACCACAGAAGGGAGCACAACCTTCCAGCCGTGGATCAGGAGAAGCCCAGGCCCGCACAACTCGCCAGGGGTCAACTGACACCCAACCTCAAGCTCAGGGCCCTCGTAGAAGTTCTGGTGAGACTCACAAAGAGGACGGTGAGACACCATCACTGCGCAGAGGCTCTGGTGAAAAAGCCCAGCGTCGTGGTTCGAGTGAAGCCTCACGAGGTGAGCCGCAGCCCCCGCGCAGAGGCTCCAGTGAGTCACCAACATCACCCGCAGCTCTGGGCCAAGTTGTAACCCGGTTAACAGGGCTTCTGGGGGAGCAGTGGGCACAGCTGGGAAGCAGCGCTGGAGCTCAACAGACGGCCAGCCAGCAGGAGAGCCCCAGCACACAGAAACAGACGGCAGGGAAAAGAGCAGAGGCAGGCAAAGGAGCGCCAGCCAAGCCTGCGGGGAAGGCAGTCCCTGCAGCAGCAACAGGAAAACCAGCAGGGAAGCCTGGTCCTTCCAAAATGAGCTCCATTCAAAGTCAACTGGTCAGCTCCCTCAGCGTCCTCTCTGCCTTCTACTCACCAGGCCAGAAAGCTGCTGCTGCGAGCAAACAGCAAGAACAAGGTAGGCCTGTGGTTAAATTTGGATCCCATGGTTTATTCTGTACACACATTTTATGCATCTGTCTGTCATATACCTGCTCAGCCTATTTGTAATAGACTCAGCGAGCAGGATCCATTTCACTCTCATATTCACTGAAATGATCCTTTAACACTCCTCGTCTCTGTGCCACTTAAATGAGCAGTATGTAAAAAAATAGAAAAACAAAAATATCTTGTAAAACATTGTATAGAAATGTAAATTGACTTGAGGCAAACTCACATTTGTATTATATGTAAATTCAAACGCACAAAATTTTCTATGCAGATTCAAACATGTTTTTATTACAGCCTTTATAATTTATATGTTTTAGTTGCATTAGGTTCAAGATTAAATCACAGGTAATATGATATTAGCTGTTTGTGTGCTTTTCGGAAATTTTTTAAAGGCGCTAATAGGAGAAAATAACAAAATGTCCAGTAAACATGAAAGATGCTCCTGTGGAAAGGCTATTATATATTCATTTACTTGTACTGACCATATAAACAATTTAGTATTGGTAAGATTTTGCTCACTCTGATGGTACCAGTATCTCGTCTCACCCATAGATTATTCTGTCATATTTCTGGTAGATTAGATGCTTTGTGTGATACTGTGGAAAACTCTGACTTGAAGCTCAGGCAGGTCGCCTGCAGGCTGCAGGGACAGTGAAGCTAAACAAGCACAAGACAAGTTCAACATTATACATTAACAATGACAAGCAACAAGTCCTACACTGTAAATTGATCAACTGTTTATAACTGCCAGTTGTCTGTCAATGTAAAGCTAAGCCCCTTGTCCCTAAAAACAAAAGGCCACTGCGCCAAAAATACTCACTCCGGAGTTGGAGTTCAGTGACTGCCAGACTCTATTAACATATTGCTATACTGCTTCTAAAAGATTATTCATGATTTCTTATATTAACAGACACCTACTCATTCGCTGAACATTCGGCATTGATTTTAACTCTGATAAATGTGACATGGGCAAATAAAAACAGATGTTTCGTACCGGAATGGAGGTTGCAAAGGAGCACGTGCTGGATGCAGTCTTGTTGTCAAAGAAGCCAATATTTCAATTTAGCAAGTTTCCCTAAATCTTTGATGACATATCTTTAATTACAACATGTTCCTCCTGATCTCTGCCAAGAAGTTTCGTGATTAATATGTACACGTACAACTCCGTAGCACTGAATATTAATTTACCATCTTCACTCCTCTCACTTGGACAAGAAGGCCTGCAGCAGCAGCCAAACATTGCCAGAATGGTTTGACAGATTTGTGTGGTGTCACTCGTATACAGCTTTGTAGTGGTTCAGGTAAACCGCATATCAGCACACAGCTGATGTGAGACACACACTATTACTATCAAACTGACAACAGGGTGGTGTATTTACAGCAGGCTGGTCTGTACTTTCTTTTTACTGCGATCTGAAACCACACTGTTCCTTTTCTATTATTTACAAATACACTGCTGATGTGCTGTCATGTATTTTGGCGCTTCTATCACGAGCACTACATCAACACGAGGATTATTGTGTACCTGACTCATGGTTGTAGGACTGAATAGTATTCCCTGATTTATTTTTAGGGTGCTTCCTTGGACTTAATCTGTGTTTCTTTCTTAAGAACACAAGCTTTAATGCCAAACATAACTGCATAGCAATTTGTATAATCATTTGTATCCCAACTTAATGAAAAAAATGCTTCCTGATTGATTGTTTGATGAGACATAATGCAGCAGAAATGTAGTCAGTTACTGAATACTTCCTTTTATTAATTACAAAAATGCCATGTAATTTGTAATCTAATCTGAATACTTTTAGTCAAACACTGAAAATTGAACCTTGAATTGAACTGAAAAAAAAGAAAGATGCAGCAACAAAACTTTTAACTCCACAAATATTTTTTTTCCTCTTTAAACATCTCAAAATATTTTGAATGTAAATTAAATGCGTTGTATGTGAAAAAAGTTTCATAATTTAAAAGACTGCCATATTTTAAAGGCAAAATCAAAAATCTAATCAAGTAATCCTTGACAATGTCACTATTTGTAGTCTGGGCTGATTACTGTTTGTTATTTTTGTCATCTGATTAGGTAATCCCAATTACATGTAATCCCTGACTGCTGAACCCTGACTGTGACTAGATATCAGTTTGACTCTTTATTTCCTTTTCGTCTGAATAGAATACCTGACACTATGATAGTTTGCCAAGAGTCTAATGACTCTGAGTGTTATGTAGTTTGCAATTTAGTGTCACATCTAACCGCAAATACATATTTTTGGTGATCTAACTGAGAGGGAAATGTCTGCCTTGCTTTATGTTTTTCTTGATTCGTCTACTTTGCTGTAGCGTTTTCTTCTGAAGCTTCTCTAACATTTGCAGACGTCAAGGCCCCAACTCTACTTGTTAATTTATTAAAATCAGTTTGCACAAAGTGTTTCACTGTGGTAGTCTAAAATACAATATATAAGATATACAAGAGCAAACCATCTTTATATTTACACCTGCTCTGAATTATAGTATCATTAGTATAACAAAGGTAAGGTAAATAAATAAATCTGTGAAAAACTGTAAAAATCATCATAATACTGTATTATGCTTTAGGACATCTATGGCAGTGGTTCTCAGATAGAGCTCTGTGGCACTCCGCCAGCGTGGACTGTGAAAAAGTTTCAGATTCATTCATTTAGATTATGAATAATAATTCTAAAAAAATCTAAAATCATTTCTAATATATGTATGTTATGGGAATTCTATTACATGACATGTTGCATATATTTTTAGGCCTAAAAATAGAATATAATATATACTGCAGACCCCCTCATGAATGTTTTCTTTCATGTAAGGGGTCCTTGGCTGAGAAAAAAATGGAGCACTTCTGCTCTGGGGTGGCAACACATTTGCATGTTCATGCAAAACATGGTGTGTTTCAAAGACACAGTAACTG